>VXAD01005291.1:12864-281500 GCA_013399195.1 Dicrurus megarhynchus | reverse complement strand
CGCCGCGGCCTTGAGAGCAGCGGCGTCTGTGGGCTCCGTGCGCGGCCGTCCCGCTGGCATCCCGAGCTGTCAGCGCTCCAAGCTGCTGTTCCGTGTGGCGAGTTTCATCGGGGAGCGGGGCTACACCGGGAAGATCACAGAATCACTGACTCTCAGAATCGGTCAGATTGGAAGGGACCACAGCAGGCCATCTGGTCCAACATCCCTGCTCAAGCTGGGCCCATCCCAGAGCACATTGCGTGGGATTGTGACTAGACAGTTCTTGGATCTCTCCAATAAGGGAGGCTCCACAACTTCTCTGGGCAACATGTTCCAGTGTGCAGTCACCTGCGCAGTAAAGTTTTCATGTTCAGGTGGAAGTTCCTGTGCTTCAGTTTCCACCCATTGCTTCTTGTCCTATTGCTCAGCACCCCTGAGAACAGCCTGGCTCCATTCTCTTGGTGTCACCCTCTTTAAACACTCATATAGTTCAGTACTGACTTCAGTGTTGACTAAATGAAATTAGTTAAAAACCTGGCTTGCCTAAGAAGATAAACATGGATTTATTAATGTGTACTTCTCACAACATTTCAAACCTGGTCCTGTTTGTTGAACTTGCTGGAGTTAGCTTGCTGTTGCTTTCTCCACACACACACAGGCTTCCTCAGCCCCATGCTGTCCTGGGTGGAACAGGGCAACAGGCAGACCCTGTGCTTTGGTACCTCATCAACACAGGCTACACTTGACACCTCTATATCTGTAACTGGTGAATTCATTGCTGGAAGGAACAATTGCTCAGATACTTGGCTAACAAGAGGAGCAGCAAGAGTAACACCTGAGTATAGTGGAAATAATGAGTAAATTCAAATAAGAGCAGAAATTACTACTTTAGGAGTCTTGCCAAAGTGAGTGGCCCTAAAAGCCAAAGATTGTTGGGGAATATCGTGGAAATAATGAGTAAATTCAAGTAAGAGCAGAAATTACTACTTTAAGAGTCTTGCCAAAGTGAGTAGCTTTAAAAGCCGAAGATAGTTTCAGACACATAAATGCCACGAAGAAAAAAGTAGTTTTGAAGGCCTCTCCCCACCTGGGTGTGGGGAGGTGACTGAGTGCCTGTGCACAGCTGTGCAGATCTTGAGCAACTGCCTAAAAGTCAGTGGAGAGGAGGGGCAACTGGAAGGAAGACTGTCTGGGAGGTGAGGTAGCTGTCAAAGGCAATATTTGAGAATGGTTTCACTGGACCTAAACAACTGTGGAGTCTTTCTGATGGTCTTCTGGGACAGCACAATGGAATTACACCCCTTGGGGTTTCTCTCACTAGTCTTCACTATGGCTGGATGAGAGAAACTGGGGGCAACAGTTGACTAGAGTTGAAAGCAAAAACCTTGTGGCTATTGTTAACTACAATTTTACAGTAGTGGATAGTTAAAATCAGTGAACTTCACTTTCAGACTAGTTGAAATGAATAGTAGTTAATCTCCCTGAGTTTCTGAACTTAATGATATACTTGTCTGTCTGCGTGGTAAAGAGAAATATGTGGTTTGAGGCTATCTGAAAAGTCAAGACAGACAATAAATATCTCTTTTGGCTTTTAGCTACATGAAGACTTTTGTCTTCACTGTTAAGTACTTCTGTGGCCATTGTGTCGTGCTGAAGTCTTGGACTCTTGGGAGGCGGCTGCTACTACCAGCCTCAAAGAATGTGTCTGGTATGCAGTCCCAAATTGCCCCCAGAAGAGTGGGCCACATGAGTTGTCTTGGTAGGCAGCAGATTGAGTCATATCTCTGCTCTCATCAGATTCTGACTTTCAGTATTTGACCTATATATGTATGATTGGGAGACTAAGAAATTGATTTTGTGAAACACTGGACGAATGGTTTCCAGCATGAAATGCAGTGAAGTTAATAACGTACTAACCCGTAATTCTTCTGGCAGTGAATTCAGATTTCTTGGTCTGGATTATCATAGTGCTGGGTCTCTCATAATAATGAGCCTATCCCTGTTGCTCAGCAGTTTCATTGTTTCAACACAGGGCAACTGCTGCTAATTGCTGAAGGCTGCTTTACTTCTGACACTAATAAAGAGAGGGAGGTAAAAGGATAAGTCCTTCATAATGGTAGTTTATGACTGGAAAGAAAGGGGAAACAAAAAACATCTCTGAAATTAAAGACTTGATGAAAGCTATTGAGATAGTGCCCTATAGGAATTCCTGGTCTGCATGTTTCAAATTCTGTATTCCCCCCCTCCACATCCTCCATTTGCAGAGTATTTCTAAACCACTCTTATTCTGGGTCTTCCTCACCAACCCACTCATTTTTCACACCCCGCTTTGAATCCTCAGCTCAGTTCTCCTGGGTCAACATTGGCATTCTAGTTATCTGCTGTAGTTCTCTGATCACTCCAGAAGCCAAAAAATAGGACTTGGAGTGGTTATCAAGAATTTTTTTTTTTTTCCTAAATATCACAGATGTAGCTGGTGCCAGTTATATTTCTGTCCTCTTTGCTCTATTAGTTCTTCCTCTGGCTTCTTCATTTCAGCTTTGCCAAGTATGAGACAGACAGTAGGATCTTCTATTGACCTGGTATCACCTGAGAAGAGGAGAAGGGCATTAGGAAATGGCATGTAACTCTGAGGGAATGGTGGTACTTGCTGCCATCCTAGTTGTATTGCTGTGTTGAAAGTATGTGCATGGTAGGCAGAGAAATGTGGGAACTAGTGGAAAAAGTTCCTGAGGGTCATTTACTTCTCCCCTTCCTCCTCCAACCACACACACAGATGGCCTTGGAGATTAAGGACATAAGGGAGTGTTTGCAACTATTCTCACACATTCTAGGTGATGAAAGCTTAATTTAGATTATTGTGGTTTTAGTGTGCCTAGTTGTAACATGTTGGCTTTGTGGCTACCCTCAAAATTTATCAAAAACATAAAAATAGAGCATTGGGAAAGCAATGCCAAAATGGCAAGGGGAATAGCAGGATAATACTAGTTAATCTTTTTTAGTTTTTGAAACTTGATGCTCCACTGAGGTGATGCTGGCAGCAAGTACAAAAACTTTCAAAGTCAGTTGAAAGCTGTCTATTAAGCCAGAAATTGTGTCTCAACTCCTAGTGGGAAGCCCAAAGATGTTGCAAGAGTACTGTGCAAGTACCAAGAAGAACTGGAATATCCAGTTCTGTAACTTACCTGATACGCAGAGGAGTAATTGTGCACAAGGCAAGCGGAGCATGGCATAATCTTAGTGTTATCTAAATCTGTGCACCATTGCATCCCAGATGTGCTTAATCCAAGTTCTTTAGTGAATTAGCTCTAAATAATTATTAAATTAGACAGCAGAAACCTGTCTCAGATCTGTCTGGGAAACATCTGGAGATCTCAACCTTTGACACAAGATTTGTGAAAGAATAAGAGTACCTAGTGGTCAAAGCACTGGTGCATTCTAGCTATTCCTAATTCTTCCATGGCACCTTGAACAACTGTAGTGACTAAGTGGTATAAAGTGGAAATGCTCTAATATTTTCCTGGCATACCATGAGGACCAAATTTAACCTCAGCTGTTTGGACTTAACAACTACTGTAACTGTGTATGAGTGGCCAGAATCTTCTTTTTAAAGTATTTTCAGCCAAAGGTGGGCCTTTGGAATGTAAAGCTAACTTATCAGAGAGGTGAATATAGGCATAGCTGTCTGCCTCCTGTCTACACCTCTTTTCAATACTTGTTTCCCATGTGGGCTTTGAAGCACTGGACTAAGCACTTTAATTTCCAATACATGGCTGAACTAACCATCTTAAAATGGAATTGACATTAGATAGGCCTAGTTCTGTGATGATTAAAGAAAACTTGTATTAGGAACTTGTAAGAGCTGCTTAGCTGGACTGTGGGGACCACTGACAGAACATACACTATTTAAATGAGAATGTTTGCCTTGCAGAGAACCAGTTACCATATGTGGTGTTGCAATATTTCTCTTTCAGGGCTGGATTTTGTATCCTGTGTGGTTAAATTTCACATATCTCTCATTCAATATTTCAGACATATTCAGATTGGGGATTTGCAGCCCAGAACTTTCACCTGGATTGGTTGTCCATACTGCAGGAGAAAGTAGATATGTGACTCATTTGTTTCTCTCTGTAACCTCAATATGCAGCTGAACTGCTGTCTACCCTTTACTTCAAAACCTTAGTCCAAACAGAACATTATTTATTCCAAGTTGTGTCAGTTTAAATCTCTTTTATTTTAGAAACATAAGCACTGCATTAATAGAACATTTCAAATTTGTGTTCCTTCTTCTTGTCTGCCTTTGTGCTTGTACTGAATTGACTAATTGCTGTTTCTCTTAGCATATTTGAATTTGAAACAGACATTATGAGCAGACTTGTACTCAAAACCATTTTGATGGAGTTAAAACAGCTTGACCATAATGAAGTCAAGATCACTACAGCAAGAGTAATTCAGTCAAAATAAATAATGCAGCATGTTTTGAAATGCTGTCAGCTCATCACATGTAAAATGTCCAAACTGACTAGATTCAATATGTAGAGTGATAAGTAATAAAATCATGTGTCTGCATGTGACTGACTTTTTCTAGGCTGAAAAGTAATTTTCATATGCTATTTTTAAGAAGTGGTCGAATGGACTAATCTGACATGGATTTTCTGTAACACATATGACATGCACTGTATGCAAGGTAGAGCTTGAGACCTGCAAGATGAGAAATAAAAACACAATTGGCATAAATTCTGTCAGTAAAGTGTCTAACAGAAGCTCCTGAGGTTTGACTCCAAAGGTTCACATTCCACCTTTCCTCCAGCTATTGTCATGCGGGCCTCCTCTCTTAAGAATGAAACTAGAAGGGAAGCAAAGGGATATCAATCCTGCGTCAATTACATTTATTTACCTGAAGAATTGGACTCCAGTCTCATACAAAGTGTCTTGGAAGCTCTCCTGTCATCAGTGTTTTCCATCCTTACTGTTCTAATGTAGACATTTCAGAGGAGTATTTAATCTACTGATGCTCTGACGAGGTAAAAGCTGTCTGCTAATGTAACCCAGATAGACCTTTAGCCTCTGTGTGGTTACATGAAGGTCCCACTGGTTTGTACAAACCCCTCTACTTTTACACTACTGCTATCCACTTGTTGTCTTGTATAAAAGTGGGGTCTCTGGTGACTTATTTTGCAACAAAAACCAGTGGAACCATTACTTGAAGGTTTTCCTGAGGCATAGAGCCTTAGAAATTTCTGTACTGAGAAACATGAAGATACGATGTATGCAGTCTTTGCATAGTTGCAACTAGACGCCTCAGAGAAGGATACACTAAAAAAAAGACGAGATTAAGTGAGAATTTGCTGTTCTAGTCAGATACAGGTGTCTTTTGAAGCAAGATAATTATTTTTTTCCATAATGCTGCAGTGTGTGTGGTGGTCGGTGAACATATGTTACAGGGGACAGAGAGTTTTCAGTAAGACAAGTCCCTAGCACCACAAGAACCACTTTGTGTTAGGGTGACCAAAAAGGCTTCTCCCAGGATGCATTGTTCTGTTAAATTAATCCACCCCCCTTTGAATTCCCCGGTTGGCTGTTACCCTCTACCCCCTTGTCACTCCCCCGGAGCTTCCCCATTGGTCCCCGTTCCCTAATCCCGCCTTTTCCCCTGGCCCTGGGAAAACTCCTGAGCTCACCATTGTTCTCTTATTTGCCTCTGCACCCTTCGACAGTGTAGAAGCAATAAATGCTCCTGCCGGAATGCACACAAATATCCTTCTCGACTCTTTGCTAGCGACTGTAATACTGAACCCACCCGTGTGTCTGTGGGTGTACGTGGGACCCCACGAAGCTGGGCAGGGATGGTATTAAATGTATATTGTAGATTTCATTTGCCTGCAAAGAATAGGGAGATGAATGGGCAACTACACAATCAGGATGTTATAGGTAGGTGGCTACATCCTACTTCAGTTAAATGAGATCTTACACAGAGCCTGTGAAAGATGGTATCCATATCAGAGACAAGCTCTTTCCTGTACTGTACTGTGATTGTAAATGTTCCCCAAAATCAGGTTTTGAGTGCTGTTCAGATGTAGCAAATCTCATGGGAATAGTGTGTGAATTTTAAAGAATTAAATTAAAGCTGAATTTTTAAGGTTAAAGTGGCAATTTTTCCTATTAATACAAAGAAATGCAATAGGTACCTAACTTCCAAGACCAGTCTTAATGAATTGGTTTGGATTAGGAACCACTGACAGTTCCTAGCCCTAAATTTGAATGCATGCTAAATTAATTCAGTTAGCTGATCATATTTAAATATTAACAACAGATTTAGCCTTCTCATTCTGCTACAGTTAGTTGACGACAAATATTTGTGATGAAAAATAGAAAATAACTACTGAACTTTTTGAGGCCTATGATATTGCAGAACTCAGATCAAAACTGGGGTGAAATTGTGCTCTGCGCAGTGGCTGCTTTTGTCAGCCTTAGAAAAAATGGAAAGATGGGAGATAGTTGCAGATTTTGCTGAAAGCAAAATCAGCTTTTGATCATACCTTCATTGTGGCTCATATGGCTCAATATCTGGTAGCTTCTTATATTCATGTAACACCGTGGGGCCTTGAAGCATCTTAGAATCCCACTCTGTCTTAACCACCTCGGTCTAAATATTTGTTTCAAGTTTTAAGCAAGCTATAAATCCTCACAAACCGTTTCCAGGAGCTTTGAGAGTAGATTGAGCTGCCTATGATAATGTAATCTTTTTCTCCATAATGACTGGGTTTCGCCACTGAGGTAGGCAGAATAATGTGCTCTCAGTAACACCATTGTGCGGACTGCAGCAAGCACCGATTACTAATGCATTCCCTGATACCTTCTATAGATGGTGGGACTTTTTGTGTTTGTGTTTTCTTCAGTTTAGCTCCTTTGCTGTTTAGGTGGTTCTGCGTGTTAATGGTAACAGTGCTGGCTGCACTGTGTGATTGTAAAACCCTTACTAGCATACTTGATTTTAGAAACAAGAGATTTCAGGCGATGTTGTAAGAGCAGAGGGAAGTTTGAAAAGTTATGGAAACTTCAACTTTTTAATGCAAGGTGTTCACCATGGAGTTTGCTTCCCTGAAGATACACATGTAAAAATGCCTGTGAAAGAAGCAACTAAATTTCATCCAGAAAAATACAAAGTATTCCTTTGCCAGCTCATCATTCTTGCCAATTTACTGAAGCACAGAAAAGCACTGTATTGTTTGCAGATCCATGTAATGCATACCAGAGCACTAGTTGAAATACTTTGTGGTTATAGGTAAAACGTGTGTGCATGTGTTGGCAGAGCTAGTCTAGTCTGACAGGCAACACCTTGCATATATTTGTTACTCAGAGAGTTGCCACATAACTGCTACAAATTCGGACCAGATGTGGCTGAAAACATTTTTTAATTAATAGAGCAATGCTCTTTCAAGCACTGAAATTCTTACCTGGCTTTTAAACCATATGATTTTACCTGAGCAAGGCCTGAGTAAAAGCACAGTTCCCCATTCAACTGCTGTTTCATAGCCAATTAGTGGAATACAATCTCTGTTCTCCATAGTCGCCCCAGATGTTATGCAAAACTAAGTAATTGTAAGCAGTTATTATCTAAAATATAAAATAAACAAGATAAAACTATAATGTTGGTGAATAAAGTGGCTTAGAACCCCTCCACACACTTTCCAAACACAGAGTAATTGCTGAAATATACCTTTCAGAGAGACCTGAACAGTAAACAGGGGATTGAGACAACGATGCAGTCCTTGTTAATGAGTGAATGTTGGTGCCTTTATAAGACAGAAACTTACCTTTCTGACACCTCTGAAAATCTAAGTCTGCTGAAATCAGAGAAGAGTAGGTTGTTTTTTGAAACTTTTCAGAATTTCACAGTGCATCACAAAACAGTGATTTTACAGCTTCACTTCTGTAGGATATTTGTGCTGGAAAGCAGTTTGCTGTATGCAATTCTTTATGCCAGCAGCTGAAGCTAGTGAGCAGTTTCAAGTGAAAAAATTGTCACAACATAGCTTGTGGTCCATCTGAATATTCTCCTAATTACTTCTGTTTACCATAATAGATTTCCCCCCCCTTCTCTTGAAGAAAATTTCTTCAATTTTTTTGTTCTAATGGTAGGATATTTTAAATATGAATTCCAATTTATACCATTGCTTCACTTTAAAATTCACATTAAAAATAGGACTACTGGTGTCTTAGAATGGTCTTCTGAGAAATGAAGTGGACTGGAGCTCACCTAGCTTGTGCCTTTTTGGTTTTGAAAACAAGCCAGTTAGTTTTCAGTTGCTATTTCTTCTTTGCAAGTTTTATTTTTATACTGGGTTATATTCTGAGTGATTATTTAAAAAGACAGCAGTAGTCTTAATTAATGTGTAAGATGAAAAAGCAGCTTATAATCAGTTGCTCTTTGCTTAAACACAGTAGCAAAATGGAACAACTCTCCAAATATAATGTTTGATTTTTCCAGGAGACAGAAAAGGACAAGCAAGTTCGCTACTGGGGCAGTTCACAAGTAGAAAAGAGTGTGAGATGAGAGCTTACTTTCTCCAGCTATGATCAATAACAGAAACCACTGATTGATCCAAATGCAAATAGTTGATTCTTTGGGGGAGGCAAAAAAAATTTGGAGAAAACTGTGATAAATGGTTTACCCTTGGAAAAGGTACTTTTTGCTTAACTTCCATACAAAGAAGCTGATCAACTCTACCAGCTCTGTCGGTTGCTATCAAAACCAGAAAGTAAAGTAATCAAATCACTTTCTGTCCTCCTAGGCTTGCCACATTTTTCCAGTTATAAAACATTTACATTTCACCAAAACCAGAAAACAACTGAGAACATTTAGAGGTACTTCTAAGCAAATCTTAGTTCCTTCTGTACCTGTAGGTAAAAAGTCTTGGCGTGATTCATTGGAATGTGTTTGTAGTTATGCAGAAAGGAAAGAAAGCCACTAGTTAGTTAGACTCTGTGGCATTTGTGTTTACATAGTGCCTGAAAATTCTGCGTTCAGTTTTGTGATGCCGTAACACTACCCGTGTTTCTTTCTGCTCTAAGCACAGCTGGTGAAAGAAGAGTCACACATTGTTTAATTGTCAATAGTCTTATCATGAAACAGGTGCCTTTTGCAATAGGAGTTTTTACAGTAATTTTATATTTCAAGGCTTTTTGTATATGGATCTCATCAGGAAGTGAGCGAGACAATAAGAATTTGGAATTGTGGGACCAGCATTCCCAGACACATTTTTTTATTCCATATAGAGAAAAAAATGCTTAAAAACCATGTGCTGTAATTACAGTACATTTTCCAAGTGATTTTTCTGTTAAATATTTTAACCAAAATCGGACATATGTGGCTAGCTACAGAAACAAGGCATGTCACTCCCCCCCTTCCCTGCCCTTAACCTCACGTATGTTTCCTCATAGAGAAATTTGAGCAAAACTTCTGTACCAGTTTTTTTGTCCCTAAGACTGCAGAATTACATTGCAGGGTTTGAAAAAACATCATTATTGGGTAGATCCTGAGATCTCACCAACAAAGTAGTTCTTGATGAGTGCTGTAGATTTCTATAACCCCACTAAAGTAGCTCCAGCAGCTAATGTTGGTTGTCTGCAATCACTGACACAAGAGGATTACTCTTGCTCCCACTATCTTAGAAGAGCTGTAGTGTCCTAGTGTCCAAAGTGGAAAACTTATGCTTACTTAAGTAGTGCACACTTGGAAATTAATTTAGATACCCTCAAAAATGCAAGGTCAAGTAAAAGACATGAAATCCAAACTTTTCCAATTTTTGTACTTGCTTTCTGATTTGGATCCCTAATCTGCCAAAACCAGAATCTGAGGATGGATATTTTGGGGACCAACTACAAAAATCAGGTTCTGTGTTAGAGATTATTCATATTTAAATATCAGCCAAGGAATCCTGGAGAAGAAGATTGATTCATTATTTTTGTGGTAAATTGGAAAAGTTACCTAAGAATAATCCTCCTTCTTTTAGTTTTGTTTGTTTGTCTGTTTGTTTGTAAGCATAAAAACTGAATTGATAGTCACAGAATTTTGGTATTTTCTCCTGATTCTTCAGTCTTTCATTTACACAAACATAGAAGAAATACATTTTGCCTATTCCCAGACCTTTGTGGAAATGAGTGAAGTAAAAATATTACAGCATTCAGCAGATGAAAACTGTTCATGCCATTTCGCAACTAGCCTTTTTTACAAATGCTGAGTATTGGGCACAAGGGGACATCTGGTGCCAGCAAGAGGCAGTGCACTGAGGGCATTTGAAAATTGAGTTAATGCAACAGTGGTGAAGGAAAGTAAAAGTAGCAGAGGTTATTACCCATTGCAAGTAAATTGTATTTAAAGTATATGCAACTTGTTTGGCATTGGTTAGCAGTCTTGAGCCAGTATCTAGAAAATACATCAGTGGGTAAAAGGCAACAGTAATACTAACAAACTTTTAGAAAATCTGCTCAATATGGAAAGTATGTCAGAGTGATTGTCAGGGGAATTTTGGATTGGGGCACAGTGATATTTATTTCTGATATTGTGTCTATTTTTAGTTGTGTAATTTTCATAAAGCACTGTTATGTTCGTTTTCCATTTGGAAAATCTGTACCGCACTGTCTATCATTAGATAGACATTGTTCTTTCAAACATACATTTCCCCATTTTTATGGTGTTTATCCTTTGGGAGCTAAGAAAATGCATTTCTTATCAGTGAGAGTATTCCTATTAATAGGGGCATTTAACCTCAAAGTCAAGAAACAATGTGCTGTAAAGACAAAACTGAAATGTTAAATACAATTGTGCTGCTTGCATCTGTCATAAGGATTTTTCAAATATCTTTTGACTTCCAAGTGCAGCACATCATCAGTGTGTTTACTATCACAATTATAACACCATCTCATGCAGTTTGTTGATGAAAATATTGTGGCAGGATTTGTTCAAGCTCAGCTGGCTAAAGCAATTTCAGAGAAGGCCAATCAAAATAATCACAGGGATCAGAAAAAATGTGAAAAACTTACCAGAGCTCTAAACTATATGAGCTGGCTCTGTTTAAAGAAAACCAACAAAAAAACCCAACCAACAAACCAAGCAACCAACCAACCAGAAAACCCACGGAACACAAAAGAGTGTAGGAGAAAGTTCAGGACAGCACACATCCCCTATTTTCTAGACTTGTACGATTGCATCTGTGCTTAAGTGTAATAATGACAGAAAAAAAGAAGCATACATCACAAATTTAGGCTACCATATGCACTATACATAGATCTTAGCCTTAATAGTGCTCAGAAGTTGAACATTTCTCTGCTTGGTGCCTTGCACCAAGTATGTAGGTAATTGTGTCTCTGGTTTCCATCTGAAACTCCAGGTATTGGAGCTTTATCTCTGACTATGACACTCATGTGGATGGGGATAAGACCATCTCCCACCCACAAGGTAATACTGCATTTTCACCTGGGAGACCCTTGAGGTGTGCTCTGCCACCCGCCAAGGGACTGACTGCTGACTCCGTTTGTCAGGATGAGCCTGAACAAATTTCCCTTTTTTGGACCAAGGCTCTGATGATTTTCCACCTGGGCGGCACAAAACCCCACCCCAACAATAAAAGCAAACCGCCTTGAAAACAAACTCTTTACAGCACATTTCCTCCCTGGGGGAAGGATGAAAGTACAAACAACATATGGTAGATGTTAGCCATGCTGTTTTAAGCCCAGCAGAAGCTCAGAGAGCATGGGAATAGGTGCTGAGTGAGAACGCACAATCAGTAGGAAAGTGGTCTTCTCTAGGTAATTTCTGAGGGCGGTTGCAAGGTGCTGAAATGAAGACACCCTGATGTTGCAGAAAATTTTTGTGCTGGGATTGTAGGGAAATAAACTGTTGAAGGGGGAGCTTAACATGTGTTGAATAATCCATTACCTGTTTTTTATTATTCAAGTTATGGCAGTTGGCCCTCAAACATTTATTAGCTGTTTAATGCATTCAAATTTAGTATAAACTAAAGGTTTCTCTTGATTTTCATTGTTGAACTTTTTGATGGAGGAGTTAATTTTTTTCAGGAGCAGAAAAGGTCGGATGGATTTAATGCTTTTAGCATTATTGATCTATGTTCAAGTCAAGGAATTAGTAAATATTTTATCTGGTGAGGAAAAAATTGCAATTGTCAAATTTTGGTTTTGATATTGAGTGGAGACCAGAAGGAAAACCAAATTATAAGTCTGGGACCAGTTTTGGGGGGTTAGACAGTCAAGACAGTTTTCCATTCTTATGAAACATGCTTTATATTTTCTCATAAGTCAGTAAACATGAATGTCCTAAAGCAATGAATATCCCCCAAAGGATTATCTCTAATTCTTGCTCAAACTGCCAATTATATTATGCTGTTGAGCAATTTTTCTATCAGAGTTTAAAAGTGAAGAACAACTAATGGATGGAGAAAGATCAAGCCAGAAAAATTTAAGTGCTGGCACTATTACACTGGAAAAAGTATCATTCCTGTATCTGATGCACTGTCCTACATTCTTCCTGTGGCTAGTCACTAACTCCTGACTGTCCTGCTGTGAAGAATGTTGTCTTAATCATGGGGTCTTCCCTCCCTTCTCCACTGTTCAGTGTTTCTGCTTTTTGTGATCACCACTCATCCTCTCAGGTTTAATATAAATGTCTTGCTACAGCTTGCTCCCGACGTGAAAAGCTTAGTTTGCATATATGTATGTCTTCCAGCTGACTAATTACTTTTCTCTTTGACCACCTGCAGAACATTAGCCAAGGACGTTATTATATCCTGGGCTAATGTTCTGTTATTATATGCACTTAGTTATACTGTGAGCAACACTGCTTTGACTCTATTTTTTCAAGTCCTTTAGAAGTGGTGCAAGTATGTCTGACCCAACGTTTTCTAAAAGCATCAAGTTATATCAGTACTAATCTTAGAGTTATTGGATATTACATATGTGAAGCAGTGATTTAAAAATATGTTAGCTTTGGACTGGTTTAGCTAGGGACAGTTTTTATGCTTAATGCAAATCTTTTATTGTTGCACAAGTGCTTTTAAACAATACTGTGCAAAAGGAGAATTGCAAAGTGATAATACCCCATTGTCAGAGAGTGTGAGTAGAAGTGAAAATCCTTGGTTAAATTACAAAAGGTGATGTGTGTTAACTCAGATCTGAACTACATTGTCACCTTATGACGTTTCCTTGTACATTTACCGTGTGTATATACACAGATCAGCCAGGGAACTGTAGATGCGTCTGTTTCCTTACCACTTAACTGTCCTGGGTAGTCCAATAGGAAAATTCAGGCAAGTTTTCTGAACTGTTTTGGAGCAGTGATTCCATAGGAAATAATCTCCTGATATTTTTAAAAAATCAAGTCTCAGATTGTATTAAAAGTTTGTGTCTTTGAATGTAACATCTATCCTGATGTAAATATTTCTGTATTTAAGTTGAATTGGTATCCTTTGACATTATGGTATAACTTTGAGCCAAGATAGGTTTAAATTTAGTGCTAGTGTTATATTTTTTCATGCTGTAAAATAATATTGTGGGAAATAGCAATGGGCGCTTGGACAGTGGCCACCTAAGATATATCTGGGACAGAACAGCAAGGTGTCCTGTTCTTACAGAGCTGAACAACTTGCTTCCCCAGGAACTAGTTTGCCATAACTACTTTTTTTTTCTTTACAGTAAACAAAATACCTGTGTCTACTTTGCACAGGCCCTTGATTAATTTAGTGCGGCAGCCTGGTCATAGCAGCAATCTGCAAGTACTGCAAAATGCAAGGAGTTTTGTACAAACATGAAACAACCTTGTTGTCCCTTCTAAGTTTCCAGGGAGAGCATCTTCTACACTATGCCAGCATAGCATGTTTTTGCTAGTTAGGCAGCTGCTGCTCTGTGATGACTTCAGTTACAGGGACCAGCCTGTCTGTCTCCCTCACCCTGTTAATTATGTTCAGCAGTTGTCACATTGATGTCTTAGATTGCTACCTATTTAGGGCAGGGATCAGCTGGCTTTATTTGGACGTCTTGTCTAGGTATAAGGAGTGTGCAGTGAAGAACTGTTGTGTGGTACTGCAGTGCAGAAATACATCATGGGGAAAATGTTAAAGGATCAGCCATTTATAGCTGTTCTTGACAGGTGCACAGGTTAGGCATCTGTGTGCATTTACACATATAAATGAGAAATAAGTTTTTCTTTTGAAAATCTAGAGTCAGGATTTCAGATTATACAAGCCTTTTGCTGCAGCGACTGAAAAGAGAACTTCTAAAAGCTGTTGGTCTCCCTTACCTTCCCAAATGTAAGGGCTGGCCATTAAGAAAGTCAACATGCTCTGTAAAGACTCTGATTGTCATGAACTACCACCTCATAGTTTGTGTTGCCCTATTTTTTTTCCACTCTTCTTTATTTTCCTTTTACTGAACATCTGAAAAACCCACCAAAAATCATACAACTTCATTGATATAAGGAGAACTCCAAATATTTCTTAAGAGAGTTAATCCCCTTAACTGTTTATCGAACTCAATTTTATCCTACCAATATGCTTAATTTTATCCTGCCAATATGCTCTCAAATATCAATTATGTTGGAGGCTGTGGCAGAACTGGTCATCACCCTCTTTTCTGTGCTAGTAAAAAAATACACACTGCTGCTGAACTTCTGTGTATTAAAATGACCAGTGTTGTGTAGCCTTTACTTCCTGGACTGAAAACTACTTGTTCATTCCTCAAACCATGAATGTATTTCATCCAGGTAGTAACCCATGGAAGTTGTGGCTAATTTAGTTATTCTGCTGCAGTTTATTGTACCAGTGTTTATAAGTAAGCACACATCTATGTGTGAATTACTAAAATGAAGAATGAAGTAGCTGATAAGCTAGAAAGGGTTGTGCTATCCAGTCTGATCCAAACACAATCATAATGTCAGGAGCTAATAACAAGGTGTAAAAGTCTTCACAGTGAAATGAGCAGACTCTAAATTCTGTTGTGCAATATTTCTTCACAGTCTTTCTTGAAATCTCTCTTGAAAACTTCTGCAAGGAAAGATGTAATTAAGAAATTATTATAATGATCTAATGACATTGTTATCTTCTATTTCTATGGTTACTTCCTAGCTCAAAGAGGAAGAAATGTTACTGACAAGTAATAACCTGCATGGACATTGAGAGTTGACATTCCTGTCTTACAAGCTTTCAGGCTTGCTGATTCAAACCTGCTGAACTAATTCACCATTCACACCAGTAGTACATTAGCTTTTTGTTGTTGTTGTTGTTATATTTCTTCTTGATTATGATTACACACCCTACCTCAATTATATTTTAAGCTGTATTAAAAGAGATTGATCTGGTACTGATAAAAAAAATTAATTAACTAGAATTATCAGGTCTGAGCAGAATTATATACTCTCAGGTTCAGCCACTCAAATATTTATTTAATTTATCTTTTCTTTCTTATTACCCGCTCTGCAAAACAACAATGATTTGACTTAATTACCTCAGGATTAATTAAGCATTTTTCTATAAAATTGGTGTAGTAATTTTTGCCACTAGAGAGCAGATTTGCACTATAAAGAGTAATGCATCCTCACGAGGGATGTCAAAAGGCTAGGAACAGCATCCTGTGAATAGAACTTGGTAATATGCATATATTAATGTCTTCTTCTCAAAGCTACTTTAGATTCTTCCCTGATTATTATAAATTGCTTCTTTCAGAAACTATAATGGTTGAAAGTTACGCGTGTTTAAGGACTTCAATGAAATTCTACAATTGTCTTCATGTTAACCTGAAATTCAGGAAGGAACAAAACATTAGTTCATACTGTTTCAAGTATACTACCCTGGTAAATGTGGTATGAACTGATGGAAAATAATTAGCTCAAATTAGTTTATGTCTAATTCTTAAATGTTTCACTCTCTTAAACCAGATTTCCTTTATTTGGACATTCGATTAAGGTGTATTTAGAAGCAACCTGGAAACACCTTTTGGCTATTGAGGTATTGCAAAGTACCTATGGTGGGGCAGGGCAGGGCTTTCACAGTCTGTTTTCAAGCTTTCTGACTATCTAAAAGGACCAAGGACTTTTCAAAGGCAGAAAAGGAAAGTTCAGAAATCCTGTTGGCAATTCAAATACACCACAAAAGTGTAATAATCAGGGGGTAATTCTGAGTCTGTTAAAATCAGTAGTTGTGCTAATTCTTTGACAAAGTAGCTACAAAACCAAGATTTACTGTGAGGCAAATATCCTTACACATGTTGCATCCTTCAATTGAAGACAGTTGATAGATATCCAAAGAGTTATTTGGTATATAATTTCTATATACTTTGAGATAATATTTTGATATTTATTTTGTATAAAAATGTATATTTTTGAGCACTTGAAGATATTTTTTCTTGCTTCACTAGCACAGCATGGAGAAAAAGTGCGGCTGAACAAGGTCACAAACTGACATGGTCAGTGTGACAACCAAGATTCATAGGCCAACAGTGGTTTATCCCCTGCATTATTCTGGTAATACGTATTCATATATTAGGTAGTACATATTCTTCACATGCAGTTTGCTAGCTGGGTTAGAAGCCCAACATGCAATATCCTGTGATCACATACTGCAGGACATTTGAACAACTTCAAGAGTTGATTTTTTTCTACTCAATTTTCTTTGTTGTGTTCTGCCAACTCAAATGCATGTACTGCTGATAAAAGACAGTATTATAGCTCTGAAGATTTATAGATATACATATATTTTTATATATAGAGAGATATGTTTTTCCTATATAGAAAATATATCTATATAAGAGAAAGTTTTAAGTCTCCTATGATGTCATTCAAGATTACCTTATAAATTCTAAGAAGTACAAAGAATCTAGTCCATGTAACAGTTGTGTAGCTGTTTGTGAGGTGTGGCTTGAATGGTAAGAACCACAAAAATTTCAAATTTAATTTTAACCACCTCTAAGTCATGTGACAGATCCCTTCTATGAGGGGATTGAGAGAAGCATTTATTTCACTTTATCTTGTTATACTCAAGAAATGGATGAACATATTCTTGGATGTTCTCACCATATGCTTGTTCTGTGTTTTGGCTGAAGCTACAGTGGAAAAACAAATTAAACTGAGATGTGTAAAGCATGACTAGGAAGGGGAATTCAAATGCATGTCCTCAGAAAACTTCAACCATAAAAGCTTATGTAACTCAGATACTCTAAATGCTGCTGCACTGCATCCATTCTCCCAACTATACGCTCATTATTTCTGCCTTTGGGATATCCAATTGCTACTGGAGAACAAGATGACAGGAAAGAGAAGACGTATCTCTCTATTGACCAGGAAGATACAACTTGTTGGCTGCTGTACTGTACATAGCAATTATGTAATTGCTTTTTAAATATTATGGTTTAATGATATCCTAATATCATTTGAGCAGTGTTGAAGGTTCCTATGAGAAAAAGAGCATAATGGTGAAATCCAGCTCTCTTCAGTGTCTCAGAAAGGAGACGAGAGGATGATCAGATATAGTTCAATCAACTACAAGGAAGGCAGAAGCTGGTCCTAAGCATAGACAACTCATCAGAAATCAGCTGATCAGAAACCAACTGTTGCCCTGAAATACTTATCACAATATGAAAGTGTGTTAGGTGTGAGTCAAAGTAGTATTTGTTTGGGCACAGATGAAGTCAGATTTACGGTGCTAGGTAGGCAGTGTATTACTGGGCTTAATTATAATTACAGCATGAGCCACTACCATTTCTTCCCCACTTTGTCATTAACAACAAGAAAGTGGGACCAAGAGGACTCTGATTGGTGGTTTTATAATTGTAATTCTATTTATTGCCATCCCCATAGTGGGAAATTCTGATTTCTCATATCACATCGGAAAAAAAGGAAGCAAAACACAACTTTGTCCTGCCTTAGACTGTCCAGCTGAATTTCCCAATATTTGCTGCTTTGCAGAAGCTAATATTCTAAGCCTTATGATTTACTTCCGCTGACAGAGTATAGTAATTTTTTTAAGGCTGATATAGTCAGAATGTATCTTCTACCATTTGATCAAACAAATTCAGCCTAGATTAATTGGCTATTTAGATATCCACATTTACAGCCTAGACAAGTAGATTGTTACACAGGGTGATGCTAAGCACTGAGAAGCAGTGGATCATGGAAAGAGAACCAGCATGTGCAGTAAGTCGTGAAGCTAGCTGGAATTCTTGCTGCTCTTCCTTCTAATCCATTTGCAACTTTTTCTGTCCTTCTTAGTGTAGTTTTCCTCCTGTTTAGCATAGAAATGCCAAGCACATACACCCACAGATTTTAGAAAAATAGATCTGTAACTAGTCAGAAGCTTCTGCTTATTGCAGGAAAGTGTGATTTCTTCGTGAAGTGTCAACTCGTGATATTCCAGAACCATCTTTGAGATTCAGGGGAAAAATAGTAGGGGCTATTTTAAAAGTTGAAATGTTAATCAAGAGCTACCATCCAGGGATGTAGTTCCAACTGAGAACAGTCTCAAAGTATTTCTGATTCTTTCTAACAGCCCTGCTTTTGCTATGTGCTAGAAATTTCTAGGAATATGTCATAGTATTGATTTTGTGCTTCTGTCTTAGGACATACGGTTTCACCATGTGAAATAGCATGTTACGAGCCTCCTAATAACAGCACTTTAAAACTATGACTCTGGCTTTTTTCATGGAGTAGTGGTCTTCAAAAGTATCTTCAAACAGGTTTAAATAATCAACCCAAGACATCTTGATGCGTTTCTAGTGTTAAGATGCCAAACTACAAAGATAGACTGGCAGTGCTATGTTATTATATATAAATACTGGAATATATTAAATATGTTGTAGATGTTCAAATTAAATCAGAATAGATAAACTTTAGTTAATATTATTTATGCAGATTCTTTAAGCTGGTTGAAGATTATCACGTGTGTTCATTTCTTAAACTAGGGAGGACTCCAGTAGAAACTTAAGTAAGGATCCCAGCCATTTTTGCTATCTCTCCTCTAAAGGCCTTCAGACTTCAAGCATGGTAAATATGCATATTTAGTGCAATACTTCCTTACAATACTGATGACTTTTTTTTAACCTTATATTGGTGTTAGATAAAAGAAGATTTTTTGTGTATGTGATACTGCTTTTCATTGCTGTGCAGCAATTACCACATTAGCCTGGAATTCAGGAGAATGAGGTTTGATTCTCAGCACAAATGCATATTTCCAAGTGTCTCAATCTCACTTCTCTTTCAGAGAAGTGCAGGTAATTTTATTTCTCTGGTGTGATACATCATTAGATTTTGAGGTGCTCACATGCTGAAGAAGCAGCAAAAATATTTAATATTGAATGCATGATTGTAATATTTGCACAGAAGAACTTGCAAAAGAAGGATCATTATTCTCTCTCTACCTTGCAGATGTTCAAGGATGTTGAAATGAGTCTCCTATATTAATGTGAGAACAAAAATACCCGTACACGATATATTTCCTACAAACTTTCTTAGTATTCATAACATACAAAAAGAAAATTGTAGTTTTGTTTATCTGACATACCAGTATATTTTCCTAATGTTTTTCAAATATTAACAGCAGTATTTCTAAAATATTTCTACCCTAGGACAATTTCAAATAAAGAAGTAGTGTTTTCTGCCACTACGAGCAGTCAAATTGCCAGCACACTCCTTTTAATTCACTGTATACATATTTATGTGAGCTTAAAATTATATACATTTTCCTCTGAAAATAGAATCTATGCCATTGTTTTGCTCTATGTCTTAAACAATAACGTAGTATTGAAGTTTTTGGTTCTTTATGTAGAGCTAATGAACTCCTCAGATGTCATGGTCTTTTTCCTTTGAAGATAACGGAAGAGTTATTTTTAAAACAGTAAGATAATTAAAAAGCACTGTGAACTTCCTTTCAAATGATTACAGTTTAATTTGACCATATAACTTCTCTGTTCTTTTTATCACTTGCTAAAGACACATGATTTGCAATATTTATTATTGTACTATGCTGCTTTTGAAGAAATGCGTTAGATTTCTGAAAGTGATTGCATGAAATAAGAGACCCTCTTCTTCTTGGGGTTCATTCATAACCAGAACATAAGCTGAAGAGAGTTTTCTTCTTTTAGACACCTCTTATAATGTCCATGTGTCACAGAGTCAATTCTTTCTCTTGCCCAGGGGACTTTTTCCAGAAGAGACCTTGGAGGAAGGGCAAGTCTCTACATGGGTAGTTTTAGGAAAGTCACTATAAACTTGTGCTTAGGCACCTAAATAAACATAAAAAAAAAAGAAAAAAAGAAAAAAAGTCCTGCTGGGTGTTAATGTCCTTTACTAATGAAATGGTTTACATTTGTGCAGTGTGAATGATTCATTATCATATTTCCTTTATGCAAATCCAGGAAAGAGGTGAGAAATGCTTATTCTCTTACCATTGAGCTATTTGAACCAGAGATCTCAAATGTTTTAGCTTTTTGGAGAATCCATGGCTCTGTGCTTTAGCTCTTCATTGCATTTAAAATAAGACATATATAATCAGCGTGAAAATCCAGAGCCTTCTTCATCTGAATGCTGTGTAAGTAAAAAGCTGACCTTACCTGGATGCTTTCAGAATTAAATACTTTGAAAGTAGAATGTGCATTCAAGAAACACAGTAGTCCCAATGGCTCATCTGGTGTGTTGAAATGAACTGGGAAGCCTGACCTGGTAAGGTTGTTGAATGTAGCATTTGGAACTTATGGCAAACTGCAGGGTCAGCCCAGCTGAAACCCTTGGTGATAGGGAGGTCCACCTTCATATCCCCACTGCTGTTCCATAGCTTTGAACTTTTGAATTGTCAAAAAAAATCTTCCTAGTCCTATTTACCTCCTCTGATGAGCACAGACAGCAAATGAGTGAAGTGCAGCATAGTGATACACCCAAATACACACCAAACCAGGATGTCCATTGTAGGCATCAGTGGGGAAGAGGATTCTGCCAGCACAAAAGCAGTGAATCTGGTATGGGTTGTTGGTGCTGCTTGCTCTTGCTGAAATCAGTATTGGTGAAAATTGTCATCGAGAAGCAAGAAATATGGGACCAAATCCATTTCTGTAGGTCCTGGAAGATCAAAATAATCATGACAAACTGAATTCAGAGCATTCTTCTTCCACCTTGTCTGGTGCTGTCACTAAGATATGGGGGAAAGTTCTGTTGCCATAAGAAAACACAGGAAGGATCATGGCTGATAGTCTAATCCTGATTATGAAAAGCCATGGATTATGGTTCCTCTTTCCAAGCTCTAGGAATTTTTTTACCTGGTTTAATTGGGATTTTTGTTGGTTTGTTGGTTTGGGGTTTTTGGGGGGAGGGAGTGAATGTCATTGTGTGTTTGTTTATTTGTCTGCTTCTTTTGTTTTTAGAAATATTTTGTCCAAAATCAGGTTTTAATGTTAAATTGTTCTATGAAGGAAAAAGTAAGCTCAAAGACATGCTAATGTGTAAGTAAGCTTGAAGACATGCTACTTGTGTAAGAAAAGTCTTAATGTGTTCCAGAGAAACTAAGAACTGAGTAGAGTTTTAGTTGACAACGTACTTTTAGTAGTTTGTCAGCTATTATAGAAAAAACAACAGGATCTTCCTTGCATCCTCTAGCCTACTCCTTTGAGAAACTATCAAAAGTATTATTTTATTACATTGCAGACATGGAGGCTCTTCTTCTTTCTTGAGTTCCAAATCATGTGGGGGTTTTGGCAGCCTTCCATCCTATGCTGGTTTTGAAAGGATATTTGGCTGAAATTTAATTTTGTCTTGCAGCAGCATTTAATTAACCTTTGTGCCTCTGAGATTAAGATTTAAAACTGTCAGGAAGTCTGTTATCTATCTCAGTTTTCACAAGTAATTGCTAAGTGGAGCTGACAAAATACTCCATCAGAATACTTTCAATTTTGGTAGAAATCAGTGAGGAACTCTTCATTACTAGTTGGTCTGTAGTGGCAGTAACTGGTAAAACAAATATAACCATCTCACATCATGTGTTCAGCTTCTACTGATGACTCAAGCTCTTTTCCTACACAGAATGATGTCAAGATTATTGGCTAAACTACACGTCCTTTCCCACCAGGCCCAGTATTGTAAGTACTGTTTAAAGTATAATCCGCAGCATAAGATACTGCAAGGAACAAGGCTGCCTCTCTATCCCTTATTTATTCTAGCCAAACCACATAAAAGGATGGATTAAAATGCTGAATCAAGATATTCCTAAATTATGTCATCATTATGTTGTAGACTTGTCTCAGCAAAGATGACTCAGCATTTTAATTGTGAAATAATTTCCTAAATTGTAATGTAGCTATAGTATATGACATAGATTGCCCAGAAATTACAGTGGAAAGCAGAAGGCAAGAGAAGTGATGCAACTATTTTTCTTCTCTAGGTTTCTCCCAGGTTTTGTGTTTGGTTGGTTTTGGCAGTATCCCAAGATGTTTTTGTTCAGCTAAACACCAGATACGTAGTTGCCAGTGTGCAAACTTTACTCCAGTGACTTCAGGCTCCATCTTCTCAAAAACTCTGAGGTCAACAGTCAGCTGCTGCTCTTGGTGACAAGTCTGCAAACCCAGATGGATTGTGTCAGCCACAATGGAGCCATTCCAGACAAACCATGTTTTAATAGATTGGAATCTCGCCTGCTTGTTAATTCTTTTTACTGTAGTATTTGTGGAAAGTGGCAAGAGAAAATGAGAGAATTCTTGACCAAGGGGAAGAGTTTCCTTAGTTGCCTAGTACAAATACATAAAGGAAGTAACAGGACCCATTTTTTGCCTCAGTTGCAGCACCTCTATGTCCTGATACAAGACAACAACAGAATTAATCACAGAATATATTAATTGCTTTCTTCTAAAAAGAGATTTCACTAAGGACTTTATTCAGTCAGATAAAAATGATTTATCCTTTAATTTCTGTATTGCTTCCTTTCCTTGCAAAAAAGGATCTCAACACACATGTTCACATAGACTTTCAAAGTATCTGCTGTCTGTCATAGTTTAGAAGTAGTACTCCCCAGCTGAGTGCCCCTCACTCAGACCTTCCAAACCACACGCTTTCTCTCACTCCCCTGCTTCCTCTCTCCTTCCACCTGCAGCAAACTGGAGAGAATTGAAAGCACAAAAGGCAAAGATCGCAGGTCAAAGTAAGAACAATTTACTGGAAACTGCTGTGAGATAAGTAACAGTAACAGCAACAATACTGATGGCAGAGGGAACAAGAAATTAAATAATTCACAGGGAAACCCCCCCACAATAGACAATACCAGATGGCTCTCTCCAACATGTTTTCTCGACCAGACCAGAACCCCTTTTCCCTGGAGGAGAGTCCCTTTCCTCCGTCCCTGACAAACATGTGGGATGGTATAGAATAGCCTTCACGTTCTAGCCATGCCCCCTCCTGCAAAAAATTAATCCTGTCCTGGCCAGAACCAGGACACTGTCTCAGGAAGTTGTAGCAATGTTAACCATGAGATTGTGTGTCTTCTTCTTAAAAAATAATGTATTATTCTATCTAGAAAATTCAATGCAGAACCTTGTGCATGCAAGGTTATGACTTGTGCTTATGTAGGCTGTCAGATTACTTATCTACAGAGATCCTTTCTGAATCAGCCATAAGTTAGCTAATTCTCTGTTTCAGGCCAATGGAGAACTTCTCATTATACTGATCTGGCAGCATGTTAGTTGTGTAATTTCTGCCAGCAGTGGTTTAAATATGCTTCTTCTCCAGATCGATTGACATAACTTGCAGGGAACTGAAGCTATTGCTGGAATACAGTATAGCAAACTGCAGGCACTCAACCTCAGGGCTCAGCTGCATTTTACAGTAAATTTGCTGTACTTGGAGCATCAAGGCATTCCAAATCACCATACTGTTCCCCTCAAAGGCCACTTTGCAACATGTAAGCCTGGGAGTCCTGCAACTTGTCACCCTCAGTCTTCACTATTTTGCAGCAGATTTAAGTGGGTTGATTTTACGTGGACTTATTTAGATGTTTTTTTACTGCAGTTTACTTTTTTTTACAAGTGTCTTTTGGCTCTGCAAGAGTAAATCAGGGCAATTGCTACTGTCTTCTCAAGATCTGTAGATCACAATGTGTTACAAAGAGCAATTTTATTTGCCGCATTCGTGTCCTGCTTCATTATTCATAGTACACAGTCTTTCTCCCCACTAGTCACATAATCCAGGAACAGGTGTCTGTTAAAATCTGAAAATGTTCTTTCTACATGAAAACAAAGAGAATAGCACCTGTTGGGTTACAATTGTGTGTTCCTTATCTTCAGATACTTCTTAATATGTATAATACAGGTGGTACTTGGAGGGATACTAAGTCTGCAGATGGAAGGCAGAGAGACCTTGACAAATCAGAGGGCTGGGCGATCACCAACTGTATGAAGTTCAAAGAGGGCCAGTGCCAGATTCTGCACCTAGGATGGGACAACCCTGGATGAACAGACAGACCGGGGAATTAGATGATGGAGAGCAGCGCTGCAGAAAGGGACCTGGGGATCCTTGTCTAGGGCAACTTGAATCTGAGTCAGCAGTGTCCCCGTGGCCAGGAGGGCCAACCATGTCCTGGGGGGCATCAGACACAGCATCGCCAGCTGGGCGAGGGAGGGGATTGTCCTGCTCTGCTGTGCTCTGGGGCAGCCTCACCTCGAGCACTGGGGGCAATTTTGGGTGCCACAATACAGAAAAGATACTAAGTTATTAGGGGCAAAGTAGGGCAACAAAGATGCTGAAGGGCCTCGAGGGGAAGCCGTAGGAGAGCAGCTGAGGTCACTTGGTCTGTTGGAGAAGAGGAGATGGGAAGACCTCATTGTGGTCTTCTCCATTCTCACAGGGGTAGGTGAAGGGGCAGGCACTGATCTCTTCTCAGTGTCAGGGCTTGAGGAAATGGCATGAAGCTGTGCCAGGGGAGGTTTAGGCTGGATATCAGGGAAAGGTTCTTCACCTAGAAACAGGCTCCCCAAGGAAGTGCTCACAGCATCAAGCCTGACAGTGTTCAGGAAACATTTGGGCAATGCTCTCAGGCACATGGTGTGGCTCTTGGGGTGTTCTGTGCAGGTTCAGGAGCTGGACTTGTGAGTCCCTTCCAACTCAGAATATTCTTTGATTCTATATATTTTTACTGAGTTCTTTATTGTCTCCTTTCCCTTACATGACACTAAGGTCTGAAAACTGGCATTGCCCAGTTTGAAAACCAATCTAATACTTGGATTCTTTAGTGGTTTCACAAATGCACAGAAGGAAGCTTAAGAAATAGAAAATGGGAAGAGCAAATAGGAAGCCCTTGACCTAAAACCTCTTAAAAGTAACTAAATAGTGAAACTAGTAGGTAAGAAATGCCTTTTTCCTGAATCTATTTGTGGCAAGAAAATCTGTCTGAGATGGTGGTCTCCTCTGCCTGTCCCCCAAGCCATCCCCATTGTTGATCAGATAACAGCTTTGTTGATCTTAAGAAGTATCAATCTAAAAGCTTCAAAGAGTGCTTGTGCAGCACTACTGATTTTCTATGTACTGCTGCATATGATGTGGAGTGCCAACCTTATGCTGAACCTGATGCATGCCTTACAGGCAGGAAAAATTTTATATTTCAGATGCATTTGCAAAAAAAAAAAACAAACAGAAGACCCAAAGCCCAGCCCCCTCACTTCTCCCTCAAGATACTAACTTTCCATCAAATACCAGGCAACCCTGGTGTCCAGGCATCTGTGTGAAACACTGGAGATTTAAAATCGTGTGTTGTAACTTTTTAATTAATGTAATAAACTTCCTTTCTGATACCAGTGAATTAGACTGCCATTTGGGATTTATTCAGATAATGAATCAGCAAAAGAAAATATTACAACACAATGCAAATTTTTATAGCCCTGGCCAAATGGTTTTTCTTTAGATACAGTTCTCAGGATCACACATGGTGATGTTGTGTTACAGGAGAAAATCTCTTAGTATTGCATGGGGAAAAATAGCTCTTTGCCCCTTCCTCAGCTTGATCAGGAGAAAAAGGTTTCTTTACGGGGAGTGATATGTTACTACAAGTTCTCATAACCCATAGTTTCGAAATTAAGCAGTCTCTCATGAATGATGAAAAAGTAGAGGTGGTTGTTTTTACATACATTTTGAATGGGAGAAATAGGTTTTCTATACATAAAAATCCTGTGCATCTTAGACCTGTAATGACATTTAATAACATAGGTGAGAATCGGACCAGGGATTTTGTTTCCCACGCTGTATATGGTATACAATTTATACAAAAATGTGGAACATTTCCATTCTTGGCAAAGCACATCCACTTAGTGTGATGGAGCACAGAGCTTCAGACTCTCTTGAATGAGTTTGGGCCTTACAATAAGAAATTAATTGCCTTCTGCAGTGATATGGATGCCTTTCAAAAAACATTTCAACACAATTTGAAAGAAATTCTGTTGAACTATAGTGAGCCTTTGTCTGTAGAGAATGAATTTTTGGGAAACAGGGAATGTATTTTTCTGTCTGTCTGAGCACAGAACTGTGAATCAGCGTAAGAACACAAACTTATAGCCAGAGCACATGATGTAGTGCCGATTCTGAGGATTTTGTAGATGTGTCTGGCTCCTTTATCTGAGATTACAATGGACTTATGGTGGGTAGGTGTTGAGGTGGTGTAACCAGTGATGTTGGGTAACCCTGTAACAAATGTGAATGCAATAGGCTGAGCAAACTCAGTTCTCCTGAGCATGATGCCTGAGCTGTAAAACCTCCTGAATGACCCGAGAAGAATGATGAAAGAGTGAGTAAGTCAGAAAAATTAATGTAACCTCAACACTTGGAATAAATTTCCTTTGGACCAGCTGTTGTGGGTTGACCTTGGCTGGATGTTAGGTACCCAGGAAGCTGCTCTATCACTCCCCCTCCTCAGCAGGATCGCGGGGGAGAAAATCACATGGAAAAAACCTCGTGGATCAAGATAAAGGCAGTTTAATAAAGCAAAGGCCGTGCATGGAAGCAAAGGAGAACAAAATATTTATTCTCTCCATCTCATCAGCAGGCTATGTCCAGTCAAGTAGAGCCTCAGAACACTTAGCAGTTGGTCCAGAGGACAAACACTTTAAGAATGAATGCTTTCCACTCCTTTCTCTTATTTTTGTTGATGAACAGAAGTCATAGTTTATAGATTATTCCTGGGTCAGTTTGTCTCAGCTGTCCTTGTTGAAGGACATCTTTGAGTGAAGGGCAACCTTGATGCTGTGGGAGCCCTGCATCCAAAACACTGGTATGTCATCAATGCCTTTCTAGCTCCAGATACCAGGAACAACATAATCAGGACTGCTATAGAGAAAATTAGGTCCACCTCCTACAGACCCGATACACCAGCTGGGCAGGATACCACAGTGAGTCAGTGGTGGAAGTTTTGTTTGAACTCGTTTTGGTTTAGTTTTCACTCTCCTTGTCTTGTGCAAGATGAAATCTCCCTGGCAGTTCAGACAAATTAGATTCCTAGGAAATCCAAAAATTAATCTAAGCCTGTAAAATTAATACATTCTTAAAGGAGGGCAAGAAGAGGTAGTATGGGAGATTGCAGAAATGGTTAGCTGTAAATAATGTTTCCTACATACACTATTCGGAGTAGCATAGCTCTGCAACAGGCTGCAGTATAGGGAAGAATGAGTAGATCCATATCCTGGAGTCAAACATACCATACTGTAACCAAGTGAGCTCTGTTATTTTTCTGAGAGTCACTGCAAGAACATAGGAAAATTATTGCGGTAAGTAACTAAAGAAATATTATGTAATGTGGTGATATCCGAACCAAATTGCTATCTAGCTGTACAAACTTAATACTGTCCATATGCATGAACACTGAAATAGTCTCCAAGCAATGCAAATGCAGTCTGCATTCGGCAGGACAGGACCACAGCGCGCAGTGGGGACCCAGAGTGTAAAGGAACCTTCTAGCTGGTGCGTGTGTGAGGTCAAGCCAAAAATGCTGATCTCTTCGGAATTAGAGTATTGTCAGTGATCTGCATGTTTTTCTGTAGAAAATGCCAGAGCAGGGGTAAAAAAAAAGTGTCTGAAATAGACTGCAAATTATAGTGAAGCAAAATATTATGTAACCTGAAAAATATATGTAGCGGTTCCAATTTAATATTTAACATAGCAGCTTCTCATCTTGTGTATAAAGCATAGCTATTTTGATCTCTCATGACAGCACAAAGAATTTTTGCAGTTTTTCACTCTGGGAGCTGTCAAACTAGCCTTAATAATCTCTGTTAGCTGTCTCCCACACAGTTATGTCCTCAAACATGAGACCTTCTACAATCATGCTGAGCCAAAAAAGTTTGAAAGTCTCACTGGTCTGAATTTACCAACTACTCTGTGTGCCAACACAGCAAACAAATGCATATTTCAAAGATATACACCATGTCTTTTTACCCTACTCTCTTTAAACCCAGTGAACAGAACAGGACCTAGCCTGTTAATTTTTTTTTTCACATCAGTCAGTCTTTTGATGCATAACCTTACCTTCTTGTACTATTAGTACAATAGTGTACTATTAGTACAATAGTGTACTAGTGAATTGCTTTGATGGGATTGAAAGCCAGAGCTGCTGGTGCCAGCTTTGCTGGCATGAATATGAATAAGGGGCCTTCAGAGAAACTGTTTACCCATGGAAGGTCAGGAAATGGGGAAGGCTGGATGCTAAGGTCATGACAGCAAAGATTTAATGTTTTACTGGGCAGCAGCCAATGCTGCACCTGCATGAAAATATAAAGCTAAAATTCTCAAAGTAGCAGCATTGGGATGTCTCAGCACCTCATCTGTTATATCTGCCCTCAATTCCTAAACAGCCAGGTACATCCAGGAAGACCAAAGTGACTGATGCCATCTAAGCTGTTAGCAGAAACAGGACTGTAATACCTGATCAGTCTGATTATTGATAGAAGAGTGATATAGTATTTGGGATTTTTTTCCTTCTTCTTTATGCATTTTATATGTGCCAAAAGTAGTTAACAGATCTTCACAAAAAATAAAGGTACGCATCAGGTTTTACAGAAAGGGATACATATCACTTAATGAAAACTCTTTTGGCGCTTAATAGAAAGTTATGTTGTAATAAGTGGGGGGAAAAAGATGCATAAGGAAAGCTCTACTGTCTTCGTACATTTATAAGCTTTCTAAGAGTGTTCCCTACAAAAGTATTGCAAGCAGATTGCAGTGGTTAATTTCTGGTGAGCAATGATCCCGTTATCCCAGCAGAGGGAAATCTGGAGACATTGTCAAAGCAGATTGAGTTTTACAGAAGTAAAACCAGCTTGATGTCAAAAATATACCAGAATTAGCTAGTGAAGGCCTTTCTTTTTGATTATATGACTGCAGAAAATGATCAGCTGATTTTATTGCTTAGTATGCATTAGGAAATGCGTGTTTTTAAGCTGCACTCCCAAGAGTATTATCTGGAGCCTTAAATACATTAGCTTTCTATAAAAATTACATCTGTTTTCGTAAGTTATTCACACTTCTAAGTTATTGATAGAAACGTGACATAGTATTTGGGATTTTTTTCCTTCTTCTTTATGCATTTTATATGTGCCAAAAGTAGTTAACAGATCTTCACAAAAAATAAAGAAGGTATGCCTTAATATATTAAAAGCATCAGGTTTTATAGAAAGGGGTACATATTACTTAACAAAAACTCTTTTGGTGCTTAATAGAAAGTTATGTTTTAATAAGTGGGGAAAAAAAGATGGTTGTTTTTTCCTTTTTTCTCTCTGTCAAGTGTTCATTTGCTGCAGAAACAAGAGACAATGTAATGGTATCTCCAAAAGGGAATTCTGCTGACCTACCTATGGTGGCCAGTAACAGGAACTTCAGATGAGAAGTGCATAAGTGACTGAAGTCTGTAATGTAAAGCTAATAATGAGAAGAAAAGATTCCTGATTTGTCATGAGAGTGAAGAAGAATAACTACACGATTTTTATTGAATGTATTGAAATTGGAACAGAAATCACCACAACCGAGTGGCTTAGGATAAATTTGATCTCATGTTCCAAAGGGATGGAAAAGACTGGAAAAAGCTACCCAGTGCCAAGATGGAATTATTCTGAAGTGATAGGACATAAAATATTTGCAGAAACAACCAACCACAGACTCCTAGTCAATTTACTGAGCAAGTCTCCTTGGCCTTCTATGCAAGTCCTTGCCACAAAACTGCACTCCAGAATTTGAAATTTCATTTTAATACTACTGTTTCTGAAAAGGAAAAATAAACATGTAAGAAATTGAACGAGATGCATACTGCTACTTAAAGCTCAAGAATGCTGACTCACCATCACAAGGAACTTCATGATTTCTCTTCCTCCCTCAAGCCTTCCCCAGGGACTATTGACCCCAGCACTGCAGGAGCATGCAGTGCAAACATACATAGCTGCTCCCTATTCTCCTCAGTTCATAATATAAGCTAAGGTCATCAGCAGTTTATACACATCTGGCTGGAAGAAGTGGTATGACTGTAAAGAGTACGTCATCCTCACTGTAAAAGTGATGGGTCCATGGATACCTGACCCCAGAGCAAAGCTGCTGTTTTTTACTTGCTAATTTAAGAGTTATTTTGAACCTTAGTCACTTCCTTGGTTTTGTCAATTGTGGCTTTAGAAACGGTCTCACAAACTTCACAACCACCAAAACTGGGGGAGAGCACAACAGGGGGAAGAGGCCAGGGAACTGGGATGCAGGAACTGCTGGCTTTGGTTTTGCCAGGAAGTGTCTCTATCACCATAGCCAGCAGCAGGGCAGGGGACAGTTTTGACTGTGGGGGACAGGAGGTGCTTCTGTGCCTGCAGCTGAGCCTACTGCAAATACAGTTTAATAATGTCTGTCTAGACAGCATGTGAACTCCATAATTTGTCTCAAGGATAAATTGTCCCAGCAGTCTATAGCAATTTATGTCACTAGTCTGCTGTTTTGCGAATACCTTGGTAAACTTCCTAGCCCCATTCACAAATGCCTTCTAGGTATTAAACTGCTTCCATTTATCTTGAACTCAGAAACTCTGGTTTTGAGCACCATCTTTAGGATTTCAGTGTTAAACTCCTCATCATTAGTACGTAAACCCTCACTGCCCTAAAGATAGAGATGAAGAAAACCTAAAGCAAACTGAAAAAAAGCATATCACTGTATGCTAATTAAAAAGAAAAAAAAAAAAAAAAGAAATAAAGAAAAAAGAAAAAAAAAGAGCAACTTGATTTTTAGAAGTGTCTGAAGTTCCACCTTGTAATGGCAGAATGACTTTTAATTTTCTTAAGCAAGTTGACTTTACCCCTGAGACCTTGAGCCCTGGTCAATACAGAGAAACTTTGTTACAGAGTCCTCTGCCAGATTCCTATGACCTGTGTATCTGGGAAGTTTGTCTGTCATGTCAAAGCTGAGGTGCTTTTGCACAGAGATGCCCTTTTCCTGGGACTTGCTATCTGGCCTGCATAGCACGGCATACTGCATTGTGCTTATATATAATTGAGGAGCAACTCCTGACCTTGCATATATGTCAAGTAGACATATTGCCCTTTTTAGTTGCTGCTTCACACTGCATAGGTGGTGAAGCTGCCACGTTTTTTGCAAATACTCATGAGAAAACATCCCATTTCTGCATCACCTGGGAACAGCGAGCCATCAAATTATCAAGAAATGGGTTACAGGTGAGTCAGGGGAAGAGGAGCTAGCTTACACTGGCTGAGAAAACCATTGCCAGGGTAAGTCAGTATAGCATCAGATTTTTTTGCTGGTGGCTAGATATTTAGGATAGAATAGTGCTTACTCTACATTTGTTGGCAGGAAACAATCTTGTCATGTGACAGTACCACAAAAATTAACCAGGGTGTACAGTTCAAGATACAATAGCTAGATAACAGGCCTTCCTAACTCACAGTGCTGCCCAGAGTTTTGATCGATCTCTGCAAGGAATGAGTGCCATGTTAGCACTAACACTGTATGTTGTCCCACGAGGTAAGTCTTTGCTGTCTTGGACAAAGCCTCTATCTGATCATCAATTCAAACCTATCTGCAAGTGCTAGGTCAGCAGGTTAATTGGAAATTCATGACTGGTTTGACGCTCCAGGAAAACTAGGGTAATGTCTCACAGGTTTGTATTTGTAAGACACAAGTATGTTGAGGTCAGTAAGTCAAAGGCCTTAGAGAAGCATCCCCAAATTTTTTCAATTCCTGTGTCAGTAGACCACTCTTACTATTTAGTATTTTCAGATTTACTGCCAACAGGAAAACTCTAAAGCAAAAACCTCTGGTGCTTTTGACTGTATAATTCTGAACAGCCTAACAATACATTTTGTAGCTTTTATCACTCTGGTGCCTGAAGCCAACAAACTGCAGCTCTGTGAGGTTTACTTCCTCAGAATGATTTAGAGCAGGGTGCTTGAGTAGCAGAGATGTTCAAAAGCCACAAAGACAGTGAGTGTATCAAGAAAGAGAACTGAAAGTAAAGGAGTTTGCTTGGGTAGACATCTCATTCTGTTGTTTTCCTCCTGCTGCTGCGACTGTTTTCCCATGCAAACCAACAGGCTTCTTCTGCACAGTGATTTGCTGCTCCTGTAGCTCTCCCAGCATGTTATTCATTGTTTCTGGCATATCTTCTCCAGCTGTTGTTTGGCAAGAGCCTTCCTGTGGCCCTGCTGGTGTCTCAGTTGCTAGTGGAATGTTTGAAATGTGTATGCTTTTGGAAAGGCATATATAATGATGGTCCAGGCAGCCCCCTACTATAGCTTCAGGCAAAAAAAGGACAGTGTGACTAATACCCAGCCCACATTTTGTGCTTTTACCATACACCACAGAACACAGTAATGCTTTCAAATTTTCTTCTCTCTTTCATTAAAGAATTAATTTCTTTTACAAGCTTCTAGGATGCTCTTTTTCAAAACTGCAAATTATACTTTAAGCCTTTTTCTTTAAATTTATCTTCCTCATTCTGTATGGGTTATTAACTTTGGTTGTCTTTAACACCATAAGGCAGATACTATAAATTATTAGGGGACTAAATATATTCATGTTGAGATGCAGAGTTCCTCTCTTTTTTCCAAGCTTCCTGCCTCACGCTAGGCCAGTTTCTTTAATCAAGATGTGCAAAAGGAGGAAAAAACCCCCATGGTCTGTCCAAAGACAAACCGCTATTTTAAGTCAGATGCTTTTTAAATCTGCATTTACACTTCCTTTAAAGCCTTATCCAATTTTCTATCTGTAGAATTTCTCTGCTTTGGAGCAATAGCCATATGGGAAAATGTTTCCAGTGCATGTTCTGTTCTGTGACATCCTTGTTTTTCAATAACGTTACATAGAAGAAGAGGTAATTCCTGCTACCTGCTGAGCTTGCTCTGTAGCTTTGGGCTGTTTGAGTAAACCTGTTTCCTGTCCCCTCCTTAATAATTCCTTAAATCATCAGTTTCTGCTAGTTCTTAGATGTGTCATATTTGGTTAGCAAAAGGGAAAACAGATTTAATCCTGTTGTATAAGATTTCCTTGGATATGTTCTGTGTATGGAGATAAAAAGGATCTGCTGCCATCAGAAACCTCTGCTTAGGGCAATTAAAAAAATTTATTGTCAAAAATCATATCTTGTTTCTTGGAAGACAATAGATGTGGGGTAACGAGACTCAACGTCTGTTGGGTGAAACACATTTAATTTCCCCATTTTAATCTTCCCTGCTAAAATTGAGTCTCAATTTTTAACGGGTCTGCGGGGAATTCACAGTAAGAAGGGACATTTTGGTGGGACAATGCCCTTGTTCCATCACTGGTGTGCATGATGTTAGCCCAGAATATTGATATCTTTGTCCATCAAGATAAATAACTCAATTTTTGCTTGGGTTTTCTGACATCTATCCTTTTTAATACTTTACTGCAACATAGGAACTAGACACCCAGAGAGCTGATTCCTCACATTTTCTTTCTTCGTCAAACACAACAGGGACAATTCCTGCTAATAATGCAACAAATCTAGTAATTTAATATATCTCCAGACTTATGACAGTTTTCTTGATGTTGGTAAAATGAAAAATTTTCAATAGTTTCTGAATTTTGTCTAATAAAATTAAAGAACAAGTTGTTAGGTTTGGGGGTTTCGGGGATTTTTGGTTTAGGGTCTTTTGTTCATTGGTTTTTGTTTTTTCCTTTCTTTCTATTCTTACAGATTTGAAAGAAAACTGCTGTATTGAATATGCAACACTTGTGAATTACCTAATACATTGCTTTGGAACAAATTATGATGACATTCATGACCTCTTCTCCTTTGCTAAGTTGCTAAAAATTTTCCTGACAAATCTGAAATGAGGACATTTCTGCCTGCATTTCTCTATTGTCAGACACATATTTGAAAATATGGAGAAGCTTGTGTTTCAGCAACCTGCTCAGTGTGCTTTCATCTAGCATTTTTTACATCCGTGGAAACTATCTCTTGCATACATGGAAGTAATTAAATCTCTTGTTTGCAGTAGCGTTTTTTTGCTGACTGAGAGGTTCAGCATTAGGCAGGCTTGCTTCAGCCCATGAAAAACTTGCTAGTCAACAGAACAGCTGACTTAAGGTGCTAAACAAATAAAACCTTTACTAAGTAGATGTTTTTCTGCCTTTCTGTACACATACTCCATTATTTGAGTAAAAGCAACATATGACTGTTTGTTCAGCCTTAGGGCTTGGCTCATGAAATGCCACAGTTTCCCCCCTTTAGTTTCCTTCTAGAAGAAATGCCTTACTGATACCATTTCTGAATGGATGGCTCTACCTCAGCTAGGCAAAAATCACTTCGTCTTTAGCAAAGGGGTTTGGAAGGGCAGAAATGCTCTGGTGCCTCTGACCAAGAGAAATGTGACACGCTGGATCTCTTTATGTAGTGAGGGGACAGGGAAGAAGAAAAAGGAGATTTGGTTTGTTTGCTATGAGGTTATGCCAACACCATTGTGTTGTAAAATAAAGAAATACAATATAAGGAAATTATGAGTGGAATGATGCACTTTTGTATGTCAGGTCTACCAGATATGAGCAGATAATACACTTTTGAAGCAGGCAGGCTATTTTCAGACAAGAAAGCACATTGGAATGGACTTTCCCTCATCTAACTCCTAGTTTTTTAGTAGCTTTCTTCTAAGGAATATTTTTTCATTGGGAAGGGTTCCCATGAGCTATTTCTAGGAGGAATGACAGAGAAACCATTGTGGTTTTCCTTTAAACTAGCATTTGATTACATCAGATGCCACCTACAATGTACTAAGCCCTCTGGCTTGTATTTGTTTCATTACTGTAAGTTGGCTTATGGAAAGAGAACTAGATTAATGCCATTTCAAAGCTTGGACTGGCACACCTATCACCTAGAGAAAAACCTATGGTGATGTTAAAGCTATTCATCCAGCAATTATTGTTCAGTGTGGGCATCATTTATATTCTGTAATAGAATGGAAAGTGAGGACAAAGCCTTTATATTTGACATGTTTTTAGGACTGATGAAAGAAAATTCCAAACTATGTCTGCAGAAATACTTCCCAGTTTGGCCTGTTACCTCCTTCACAGGAAATTACGCCACAACCTGAAGGCACTAAATTTTTGGGGGATGAAAAAAGGAGATTCTTTGTATTTTCAGTCTGACTCCTGAAAGTGATGTTTTGTCTCTTGTTTTGTTGGTTCAGATTTCCCTGGAGAGCTTACAGTGACTATTCTGACTATTCAGAGCCTATTGAAAATGGGGTTCTCAGACAGAGCTGGAGCTTCTAGGCATAACTCTAATATAAAAAAAAATAGTCCAGGGTACTACATTAATGAATTTGTAGATATCCTAAGGCACTTGCTCTCCCTTGAGAGTAATTTTAAGTATATTAATTATTTAACAAGCATGACATTGCAGATGTAGTCTGAAGATTGCTGCTAACACACTTCTCTCTCGCATACGTCACTCTCCTTGAGGGAATGCCTGCACTGTTCGTGCTTGTAAGTCAGGACTGCAGCCTACTCTTCTGACATTGCTTGAAAGTTTACTTGGCTTGAGCGCTTAAGAAAGATTTATACTTGAGCAGAGACTTCAGAAATGTACCAACCCTATTATTATCTAAGGACACTATGCTCTTGTATTTCTGGTCTGTTTCTGAGTGGAAAAACACAGAAAATGTCAGAATGACCTGACCTGACTGTGTTTCTCTCAGTCTTTGTCCTTCACTTCTTCCTCCACAGTCCCCAGAAATGTCAACAAGAAACAGGCTCCAAGTTTCACTTCAAAATAACTGTCCCTTCTCAATCTGCTCTCAGTTTAAAGCCAATGTTACAGTGTTCATGCTTGCACGTGGCAGTGATTAACTTAATTTGGCAAGATTGATAACTGTCTTTATAGATATTTGTTAAACACAGATATATATTCTGTGTATTGAAAGTGTAAAAAAACCCAACAGCAACTAAGGAAAGGTAAAAGCAAAGCAAACCAAAACTACGCTTTTCACATCTTGGGAGGCACTTGTTTTTCTGACCCTCTGGCTCCTCTTTTGACATTATTAAAGACTTTTCTGTCAGCATATTCTTGCAAAAACATCACAAAAGGTGTGCAACACTTTCAGAAGTGTCTGTAATTAGGATTCACTGGCTTATGGGAGCACCGACAGCTCAGAGGATATGTGGATCACATGCATTTCTTTCTCACTGCATTTACTGCTATGAGTCATGGAAAAGAAATGAATGGGTGCTCCAGCACGTCTTCCAAAACTGCAGCAGCCAAGTTCCTTTTGGTAGTAATTGCTTGCTTATATATGCATATTGAATATAGACAGATTCATTTTGATCTACAGCTTACATACAGAGGGTGAATATCTTGTTAAAGCGAGAGAGCCTAAATGGAGGAATACCAAATATAAGCATGCGATACCCCATGTTTCTCATCAGCTACTGGCCAATGAGTGTACACTTTTCACCAAACTGTTCAACCCTGGCTCATAATGACAAAGCTATTTTAAAACAGTTCACCCATATATGAATGACAGAAAAGAAATTAGAGAAGCCTGACTATCCCTGATGGCATTTCCCCATTGTTACTGCCTTTTGTTTGAGTCCACATATGTATATTTGTATCGTGAAGGTTGGAAATTTTTGTTGTTAGTAGCTGCAGGCTGCATTCAGTCCGTGTTTTCTCTTAGTTGTCATCAGGCTCCACACAACCCTCAGCCTCACAGCTGAGATCACAGCTGTCCTGTGTCCTGTGAGGCACATTGTGCCTCATTTATTTGTTCTTATGAGACATACTGCTGGAGTGCTGTTTCCTCATTCCTAGTAAAACTCTTACCTAAAGAATCAAAACCATGAAAAGAAAATGCAGAAAAAGAATTGACTGTATACTTAGGAAGTTGTTTTCTAGCAGACACATTCCCATCACTACTGCCTGCAGAAGAGGTCAGCAGGGCTTGAGGAAATCACCACATTTTGCACAACATGCTTGAAGTTCAAGTGCCAAAGCACTATCTACAGTGGTATTACTTTGCCAGTCTCTGTGCTCTGTCATGGGCTTGGGAACTCTTAACATTAAAACTTCCTTGCATCTTTCCTCAAGTGTATTACCACTTCTTAACCGCTCAAGAAAAGCTCATAGATTGAGTATGGATAATCAAGGCACCCTTAAATGTGCACCACTTCCTGAGACTTGCCAGCCTGGAAGCTGTAGGGGAGGAAGCTCCCTTACAGTAGATGGGACCCAAGAGAAGTGTACTCAAAGGAGATAATGATCTGTGGAAATAACTCTAGCATCAGCGGTCAGGAGATATTCCACCAGAGATTGAAGCATTCTAGCAGCTGAAATATTTTTCTTCCATATCTCTGCAGAGCAGCTTTTGCCAAGTGCTTCATTGCTATAATGAAAAACCTTCATTATATTAGCAAGAGTCACGGAATATCTCTACTAGAGAATCTAATTATCAAAACTGAGACTACATAGTTGCTGCTATTTTATCACACTTATGGGACAGTGTACCTATTATTGTAGTTCCAGATGTGGTGTTAATATGCTCATTCACTAATCTTCCCCCTCTCTTCCCTGCTTTTTTTTTCTCTTTTTTTTCTATGTCAAAGGTTGAGAAAATAGAGTTGTGCTTTGCACTGTCCTTTTGTGGTCATGCACAGAGGAACTGGAAAAAGGGACACACACCACAAGGTTCTGCAACAACACAAGACTAAAATAGGGCAAAAGAACAAACAGAAAATCATAATGAACAGTACATGGAGGAAAAAAGTAAGGGAACTCTCAGAGTATGGAGACAAGGCATAGAGAGCGTAAGATGACAGCAGTAGCAGACTAGCCAGAGCTTTGGCCACAGGGTCAGACCTGTGAGGAAAGGAGACTTGAGAAAGTGGCTCCTTCTGGTGCTGCTGACCCAAGCTCAGAGCTCCCATTCAGACTACAGAAGAGCTTTAAAAACACTCCTGTTCTGGTGCTTTTGTTCAAGCCTCTTCAGTCACATTTTGTTCAATGCAGCTTGAGGGGAAGATTGAACTTGTTTTATCAGTGTGGGAGCAAGAAGGAGGCTGGGGGACAATCCAGTTGCCATACAGATATCTTGAAGATTTTCATGCTAGAGACTGGCACAAGAAAATGGGTTTTTTAGATAAATTAAATGCATGTGTGACAATTTTCATGCCCTATATTTGCAGCATACCTTGCTCTGGTTGTTATTTTACAGAGTGCTAACTTTGTTTTTTCTTTACTGAAGGGAGCAGAGGCCTTATCTGTGTGATAAATGTACCTGACACCTTCTAACAGTCCAAGGTGTGCAGACACATGGAGTGAAGGAAGGGGAAAACTGGGCGATGCATAGATTGATAGCACAATTGCACCCAGCAGTCACACTGCCACCATTTTCGGTGTGCAGGGAACAGACAAGACAGCAGAGTTATGTGAAGCACAGAGTAGTTATTCCCCTTGTAGCTGAGCAGCATATCCTCAGTGTGAATGGCTTCATCAAGAATTGCAACAATGCCCTGTAGATTGCCCAGGCAGCTTTCACATCTGCTCTCAAAATACTTCATGTGTCTGCAGAGCTGGTTTCTTATCCTAAGTGATGATTTGGAGAAGCATGCATATGAGCTTTGCTGTTGCACAAAATGTATATTCCCAGGATGGGGAACTTTCTTTTCCTGGTGTTGGTAGGGAACTTCTACACGTGGTGCTGGAAACCAGCTTGTCCTCATGGAGCAGCATTTCAAGGCAAAGCAAATGCAGCAACCAAGTGGGAAACACTCATTTGCTCTGCCACTCCCAAGTGGAGAGAGACTGGAGCCTTTCCAAGGGGAATGGGAGTATCAGAGCAGCATGAGGCCCTTGGGATTACTGTGGATATGATGTGCTCTCTGTGGTACTCGCTCCTTACGCTTTGAGCTGTTCATGCACCTTTGTCCTGCATATCCTACACTCGAGGATCAGCTTTGGGACAAGAAAGATGGAGTGGGATGTAAGAACAAAGCACTGCAGGAAGACCTGAGATAAGGCTGGAAGGCTAGTCATGCTCTCTTACTACTTAATAACATCTCATCTAACCTTTCTCACAAACATCTTAGAGCCAATGAAGCTTAGAAAACCAATACAAGGCTGTAGCATAACTTGAGAACCAGGCATGCTTATGCATGTACTGTTTTGTCCTGTGTACACTCTTCTTGTACAGCATGTTCCAAAACCAGTATATTTCCTATCTAGTTCAGAATTGCCTTTATTACACCTAGACAGACTAAAGGTGGTTACACACAACAGTTCTTTGAATTTATCCATAGGGAAATAATAGAGATGAAAGATATCAAAAACCAACAGTGGCTTCAATAGTGGTTGCCGGGTCAGCTGTTTCCCAGGTCTAAGAGACAAGAGATCAAGAATTCAGCCAGACTTGTTGGTAAATGATAGTATCATAGTCTGAATAATGCATTTTCTTCTGCCTCATCCATATTTTTGTGCTAACCAGGACATATTTCTGAGAGCCAAATGCGGCAGAAAATGTGTAACTTTTTTCTTGGTCGTGCATATATTTATTAGAACTTGTTAGTCTCTTGCTGTGGGGGAGGGACGAAAAAGCACAGTCTCTAGTTACTTCTTTGGTTTGGTCCTCAGAGATTTGGAACTGTCTTAAGGGACATGCAGAGAAGCCTTTGTGTTTCTGAGGTGGTAAATATCTTAGGGCAATAAAACATTTGTTTTCAGTGTGTCTGGTGGGAAATGGGTACGTTTCTGGGTGGAACTGGTGCTAAAATGCCCGGGAGCAAGGCTCACAACTAGAAGTGAGGAGACAGAGTGCAACAGGAGGTAGGGCTGCCAGCAGACAGCCATTGGCACTGCCAGTTGGGATTTTCAGCTTTAGCTGAAGCAAAAGATTAGAGCAGACAGTAATATGGAACATATGGCACTGTGTCAAACAAGCAACTCCGTTTTACCCTTTAGAAAGGAACCTGGGCTTTGCTGCCTTTTTTGCCTCTCCTTTGAGCTGAGGGCTCCATGCACGTCATCACAGAGCTAATCATAGCAGGTGCTAAACTCTGCCTGCTCTGCCGAAGGGCACAGCCCAGAGGAAGAGGGGCTCACAGTGCAGATGGGTGCATGGCAGGAACTCTGGCCTCATTCAGCTCTACCAAACCACCCACTGTAAGCTGATTTGTAGCAAAAGTTTATCAAGTGCTTGGTATCTAGTGGATAAGCAATGTTACACTGGAGTTTTTCATAATTTACATGATTTTTCAGGACTTTAGACTGTTTTAAGACAGACAACCGCATCCTCGGTGATAAATGGGGTTGCCTGGCAAGTCAACAAGTCTCCTTGAAGCTGCAGAGTGTTCTGCAATGGCGAGAAAGCAAAGTCGACGGGGAAGAAAAAGCATATGGGGTTTTATTGTTTTTGTCTTGATTCATGTGTTTCTATTATTGTCTTGGAATGAGAAACCTGTATACACCAATCACATCAGTGGGTTTCTCACCTGTTTGTGGTGCCTTCATCCAGAGACACATGTAGAGGACCAAGGGCAGCAGCACACCACAGAGACTTACATGGTCCCATCACCACTTGCAGAATGCAACCCTTGGGGTTCAGCACCAGTTAAAATCACAATTATACCCGCACAGGTAGGTGAGCTCTTAATACACATTAGTAGCAGATGTCTTACACCCCCTGTTCTGTGCAGTGTTTTGTAGAAAATGAAGCTTAGCACTCACCAGTTCACCTTGTCCAAAAGAGGATAATGTCTGTCCACCACATTTTTCAAATAAGCTCTAAGGTAAAAGGAGACCTTAACACCAGGGGTGTACTTCTCTGTTTTGTTGCGTTTATGCAGCAAGGTTTTGATAGCAGGGAGGACTGCAGGGATGGCCTCTGTGAGGTGATGCCAGAAGCTGCTCCCAACAGACAGTGCTGGTTCCAGCTGGCTCTCAGGGGTACCTGCTGCTGGCCAAATCTGAGTCCATCAGGAACGGTGGTAGCAACTCTGTGATGGCATAATTAAGAAAAAGTAAACAGCAACTGGGAGAGAGGAGTGAAAATATGTGAGTGAAAGGACTGTGCAAGACAGCAAGGTCAGTGTAGAAGGAGGGGAATGAGGTGCTGCAGGCACCAGAGCAGAGATTCTGCTGCCCCTTCTGCCCCTGGTGAAGACTATGTTGAGGCAGGCTGTCGCCCTGCAGGCTGTCCCTCCTGAGGAGGTCCACAGTGGAGCAGGTATCCACCTGCAGCTTGTGGAAGATGCCATGCCAGAGCAGGTGGATTGGCCGGAAGGATGCTGTAACCCTCTGGAAAGCCCATGCAGAAGCAGGGTCTTGTCAGGACCTGTGGCCCCATGGGGGCCATGCTGAAGCAGTCTGCTCCTGAAAGACTGCACCCTTTGGAAGGGATCCAAGCAGGAGCAGTTTGTGCAGAGCTGCAGCCTTTGAGGAGGACCAATGTTGTAGAAGTTCATGGAAGTCTCTTGTGGGAGGGATCACACACTGGAGCAGAAGACCCTGAGAATTCATCTCGCTGAGGAGGAGGGAGCAGCAGAGACATGTGATTAACTAACCCCATTCCCTGTTCCCCTATGCCACTGCAGGGGAGGAGAAGGAGAATTTGGGAGTGAACCTAAGCCTGGGAAAAAGACTTAGCTAAATTAAACTGATTTCCACAAATGGAGCCTGTTTTGCCTGTGATGGTAATTGCTGATGATTCTCCCTTGACCCTCTCTTGATCTATGAACTTTTTGTTATATTTTCTTTCCACTGCCCAGCTGAGGAGGGGAGGGATAGAGCAGCTTTAGTGGGCACCTGGTATCCAGCCAGGGTCAACGCACCATAGCTGGCAAACTGACACAAGGGTCAAGAGCAGAGGGAATGGAGCTGGACAGTATAACTGTTCTTCAGAGTTATGATTCCTCAGATTACATGGCAAGGCAAGAAAACCTGATGGGGAAATCAGAGTTGCAAAAGACTCCTGCAACAAACAAAATATTTCAGTTCATCAGCAGGCACCACTGTGTCATTCACCTTAGTCACTTGTGCATCAAACTCATCACTGCTCCTCCTGAAGGTGGCTGCTGCCATTCAAGGTCAGTTTCCAGTTTTCTGTGAGATACAAGAAATTCATGTCACTTAGCTTATCATCTTCCTTGAGTCCTGATGCTGACAGTCATGTCATCTGAGACTTTCCACATTGCCATCTGTCAGTCCAGAAGGACCAGGTGTCTGTCCTAAAAGGTTTCCTTCCTTCAGGGACCAGGTCTGGGACTACTCCAAAGACTTTTCCCATTGTCCTCTAGCTAGGCAGTTTTACCTGACCAAAGCAAGTGGAACTTGTAAGTGCAGTAGCCACTGAATTTTCCGTTTCTCACTCCTCACTCTCTAGAACTGCTGCCAAGGCTGGCTTGTTTTTGTCAGCTTTTATTCTGAGACCTGTGCTCAGCCTCAAAGCAGCTGGACAGCCTCATTGTGGGTCTGGCTTTTTAGAGAACTGCTGATTCCGCAGCACACACCTTTTAGTGCACTTTCACCTCCAGGCAGGCTAGGATTTTTCTGTTACTTGCCATAACACACGAATGCAAACATCAAACCCACTTGCTGATTAAGGAATCTCAAACAATCAAAATCAATATTGATTTTGCATTTAACCACTGGAGCAAAATGGCAAGACCTGAAGCATTTACCTCTGAGGAGGACATGGTGCCATGTTCACAATAGCTTTCCTCAATTAATCACACTATCTGTAAGGAGAACAGGTGGTATGTTTTTCACACTTCTGTTCTCAGAGATAAGAGCTGAAGATGGTATTACATCAGTGACAATGTTGTGTCATTGGGGCTGACTAAGGTTGGGGTTGACTTAGTGTTGTAAACAACTTCTCTGATGATGCAGGCATAGAGTCAGAAATATTTGTCAAAACCATGCAAAGTTGCACAGCCAGACAGCTCTGCCTCTTGCAAAGAGCTGGTGATATACTGTGACACTGTGTTTGAGCAAAATGCCAGATGAGTAGCCCTTGTGGAGAGAGCTCTCAGTTGCAGCAGTCATAACTGTGACAGCCACCCTTCTGCTCTTCTTCCCCTCTCTCCGTGGAGGTGTTGCTTATAGGAACCAGAGGAAGAAGAATTTTCCCATCTATCTGTGTAAGTTCCAAAGACTTACCTCCTGTGTTTTGGTGTTTGTCCATTGTGCCAAGATGTTGGTAATAGGACTGTCTCTGCAGAAGCTTGGCACAGGACAGACTTTGTCCCTGTGTCCCAACAAATGAAAAATCATGATAGATGTCACTAAAAGTTGTATCTGAAGTGGTATTAGAAGTGGAAGTTTCTTTATCTTTTCACCAGATGACTCTAGGTGTTCTTACTGACATAAATGAACAAAGTAAAAGTAAGTTGCAGTGACCTCTGGTAAGACAAGTTGTCCTACCACAGCTTAGTTCCTGCAGTCTTTGTTCAAATAAACCTTTTTATTAAAACAAATGAGGCTTTTTGACAAGAATGCTGTAACCATTTTTACTTTTCTCAGGGTATCTATTTTTTCTTATGTCATGCTAATTGCTTGAAGCGGCAGAGAACTCTCTTGTTACCCTGCTGCTTCTGCAGCAGTCTTATCTTTCTGACTGCAGAACACAGGCAAGGAACAAGGTAATTAGTTTATGGAAAAAATGACTGATTTTATGTAATTATTAAGAAAAAACAAATGAGTTTTTCGAAGTGTCTATTATACCATGTGTGCTTGTGCATCTCACTAGGAAGCTCCGAAGTAACCTTTCATAAGTATTATTGACTGAAGTGAGGATAAGGCATGGGATGTCAATCATTTCATGCTATGTTACAAAAGCAAAACGTGGCACCACTGTTGCCCTTTAGAGGGTGTTAACCCCCAAACAAATTTCAAAACACTGCTGATGCTACTGCTTTAGGAGCATTGTACATGTTTAGGGGCAGTGTGTGTTTGCTATGCTAAGTCTCACTAAAACTCATTAGATCCTGCTGCATATTCGTGATAATCCACTGAGATGTGGTTCTGATGCCATTCGTGGTGGGAGAATTAATACATTCCTCAGGTGTGAAACAAGAAACAGCAGTAGCACACAGAGTCTTTAGAAATAGTTCTCAGGAGCCCCAAAACTTTAACTAGTACACAGTGAAGGGATCAAAATGCAGATGATGTGGTGTACCTGAAATTTGGGCAAAAGGTTGTGCAGAGGAAAAAGCAAAGCATTGAAAACCTGAACCACGGAAAAGTATTCTTAGTTCTGTAAAATCCTCTAAACTCTTTGCAGCCCCCTCATTCTGGATCCTCTTGGCCTGATTAGAAAAGGCCATCCTCATTTGCATGTTTATTCATGGTCAGAGGATTGGACTGCAGATTTTTCAATTGGGAAATAGTCCAGTGTGCTGCGAAACTGGCTTTACCATCAGACAATAGGGAATCCGAAGCAATTGCCCACCCACAGAGGCCAGTGCCCACTTCCTAATTACCTAAATACTTAATATAACTTTTTAAACATATTGTAATGTGAACATCAATATTGCAGATAATGGGGCAGGGCAGGAGGTTATAGGCCTTGTGGAACAGTTTGTTGGACAGGACTGTGGAAATTTCTTAGTTACAGAGAAGCTTAAATTTAGAAGGCATGTCTGTTCCATGGAGGACTTTTCATCATGGGTGTGGATAGCCTTCCTCAGTGAGAAAGCTATCCAAATGAGCAGCTGCACATACTTGATCACAGTTTTCCAAGCAGTGACAGCTGTGATTATTGTATTGATAATAACCAGTTCCAGTCGCCCTTCCATGAGCTGACTGTGCTGGCATAACCCCACTTTATGGGGGCAGGGAGCAGGAGGGCCTGACTTTCTTTACACAGAGTTAACCAAGTGCCCTTACTTAGGAAATCTGATTTCAAAAGGATTTTTTTAATTTAGGGCAGTACTGTGCACATCTGCACTTGGGAAGACAGCAGTGCTGCCCAGGAATGTGGTGCAAATGCCTCACTTAGTGTGTGGGGAGGCTGGGGGACTCTGGGGCTGCCTCAGCTGCCCCTCGAGCAGGGCAGCTGCTGTGGTGGCACGTGTTGGCAGACCTGCGGGCCCACTGAGCTGGGGGCACGGCACTTACGTCAGGCTTTACCTGCTGCAAGCACTGACAGAAACAGCTGCAAGTCCCTCGTGCCAAACGGCTTTGGCACTTTGGCTTGGGATACCGTATCTGTCCTAGCAGTGCTGCACTGGCCTCCGCATTGCTGTGGGATGGATGTTTCAAGTGCTGCTCCAAAAAGGAGGACTCTCACACAGCAGCTGAGAAGTGCCTTGTGCTCTCTCTCAGAAATTGCTAGGCACCCTTAGAGAAGAAAATATGTGTCCTTATAGCACGTATGTTGGGGACAGTAGGGGCCATTGCACCTACATAGGTCAGAAAGTTTAATTTTACTCTATGAGAGTATGCAAGTGTGTTTTAAGAGGCTGAAAATCCTACTTAAAATTGTTTTAGTAAGCAGTCATCTTCACATAACTTCATGGTTCAAGGTTTTACAAAGCTGTTGTTTTAGCCACAGTTTCCTTCTGTCGTGCATTTCCAGTGCTCTGGTTGTGATTCAGAGAATGAGCAAAGAAGCTCTTAAACCAAATCATGGCATGGCAATTTAATTCCCTTCCATGGACTGGGCTGGGTGCATTTTGTCAGTCTCTGAGGCAAACAGCATCTGTGCAACGGCAGATAGATGTAAGCAGATAGAAGTGGGTGGTTCTAGTAAACAAAATGAAATAGTGGGACTTGGATCTATAGCAGTAGGTCCAAGTATCATCTTGATTTTGTCCAGCACCAGCAAACGAGTTTAGAAACAGACTTCTGAATAAGTTTTTAAAGAAATGTGAAGCTGCATGGGCATCCATTCACCATCCTATGTATGTTCACAGTAAGAAAAATAGTTTACATTTAATACAGACTTTGAAAATTGTCAGAGTGTCATTTCCCAGCTGTGTTCACCATGCAGCCCTGTTGCCCTGGCTGCTCCTATTGCCCGATTATGCCAGCTGGAAACCAAGCATCTGTTGCGACTTACAGAAAGAGTAATTGTCTTGGAACCTACTACCTAAAACAGTGAAAAATGAACAAATCTTGCTGCACTGGGCTCTGGTTTTTGTGGCTGTTGCCAATAGCCCCTTCTTGAAAAGAATGCCATGGGGAATATATACAGTGCTTGGTCATCTATCAAAGTTTACCCTTCTCCCTCACTCTTTTTTCTTCTCACTCACCCATCATTTATGTCTGCCCTCCCCACAGCCCTCCACTCCTCCAAACCCAATGCTGCTTACTGAAATGTGATTTTTGATTCCTTATTTCCTTTGGAAATGTTTTTCTCCTTTATAAACGTGAAATGAAATGCTGCAAAATGCCCCCATATCAATGCATTACTCTACTGCTTAACGCATATAACATACATTAGATTATTTTTACTGTTCCAGAAGGTGGAATTCTGAAAAGTGGAGAAATCTGTGGAGTGCCAAAATGTCCATTAGCATCAACCACTTGGAAATAGTACTCTTTTCCAAGGCGTATGGTTCTCTTAAAGTTTTACTGATAGTGTAAAGATGATTTCCTAAGAAAAACTGTTTCAGAATAGCCATTTCCCTAGTGCTGCCACATTTCAAGAAAACTGAGGACTTCAAAATCAATTTCAAGTAGTACTCATTTTCCTCCTTGAGGCGATGTTTTAAGAACTGGCCTTGCACAACAGCAGCCAACCTCACACATGGGATGAGGGATCACAGTGAGTGACAGCAAATGCAAAAAATGAATCCAGGCTCCTGTGTGGTGCATGAGGGTTCCTCTCACACCACTGCTCCGTCAACAGGAGTCATTCACCTGAAGCTTCCCACCAGGAAAGACACAAATTTGATATGTGTTTATTTTGCCTACCGGATAATTTCAAATCAATTGGGACCTACAAAAGCTGATGTAATGGTGAGAGATTTAAAAAATTGAAAGCACTGAAGGCATAGTATGGGTGAAACAAAGCATATTCCTGGGAAACGGGGATATGCCCAGGAGTCTGACATGCAGAGCACTGGGAGAAAGCGTGCACTCCTGGAATGCTGACATCAGTATAAAAAGCTTTCTTAGGCTTAGCACTTTGAGGAAATGTGACATGTATCCATAGCAGATGTCTCACTGTTTGATGCTGAAACAGCTCCTACCCTCAGTCACTTGCTGGACTAACAAAGCTTACCATGATCCTTACAAACACCAACACCTTCTTGACCTGTTGGAAAATCAAGAGTAAGCTAATTTCAGTGTTACCTACCGGATCTCCAGCCCTGCTTTGTGCCAGTCATGGCATACAAGCAGTGTCTTATACAGCAAGCCAAGTACAAAAGTGATGTTCACTTCACTTGAAAGAACTGATAAACCAAACATAACACTCTACTTTTATTTTCTGCTAATAGGCTCTGTTACTATCTTGTATATAAAAACACATCATCCAGTTTCTCGAAAAACACCTCCAACAAACCATAAACTTGTCTATAGACAATGAATGCCATAAGAAGCTCACATAAATGCCTAAATAACTACAAATAAATGCTACTTTTGCATGACAACTTAGTTATTCATAAATGGGGTTATACCATTCTGCATCATATTTAAGTAAGCAAGTTTGGTATTCAACAATTTATTGCCAACTCAACCAGCCCTTTGAGTTTTCCAGGCTCAGTAGAAAACTTGCTTGAAATCTGAACTTATAATTTCTCTTGGCTTGTGTGAAGGTAGAAAATTATTTCTTGTGCAGTGCTGATAGAATTATCACTGACAGCAGAAATGAATCATACTGCATGAGGATGGCTGACTCTTGGTAATGATGTGGTTGATCTTTTGGCAACATGTTCAACATACTCTGCACCCCCAAACCAAACAGAATAATCCGCACAAAGTTGGTGAGCACAGTACATGGAAAAAGAGCTCCCAAACTGCAGAATTAGTTTTTCCAGTAGAAGTATTCACAGCTGCAAAGGCTGAATGTTCTGTTTTGGGTGGGTTTTCATTTTGGTTTTGGTTTTTTTGTTTGTGGCTTTGTTTGGGGTTTTTTTGGTTTTGTTTTGGTGGGGTTTTTTTTTGTTTTGTTTTGTTTGTTTTGTTTTTTTTAAATTATTTTTTGTTTCTTGTTTGTTTGATGTTGCTTCTTGTGTTTGTTTGGTTGTTGTTTCGGGTGTTTTTTTTAAAATTCAGAAAGCTTGATGCTTTTTGGTAGCCAGGTTAAGCTATCAGTGTTCCCCATGACAGATTCTCTCTGATCCCATGACACTCACTCCCCATGCTTACTCTGAAGGAGCATTAGGAAACTGATCCAGGTTGAAACTAACCAATTTGGTCATAAACCCCCAACCTTCACTATAGGTCAGCATCCAACAGTCAGCTTAGCAGCCAAATCAGCGTCAGTGCTAGTACAGACTGTAAGGGTAAGTAGATGGGACCAGTCCAAATCAGCTTCACTGGTATGCCTTTGAAGTAATCCTACTAATCACTGGCAGAACCAGCACACAATTTTTAATAAGCTTTAACATCAGTCATGTTCTTACAGTGGAACATCTGGTCTTCAGGACATACCATTGTAGACAGTTTTAAGTTTCTATAACCTCAGCATTTAAAAAAAGAACCTTTTAGTTGATTGGTATCTCATGGATTTATCTCCATCTCTATTTTCCTTTAGAACCTTATTTCCCTCTAGCTGCCTTTTTTCCTCACTGGCAATTTAATGGCCTTGGCATGAGCTAAAGAATTCATTATCAGTCTTTAGAAGAATCTGGCATGAAATTTAATGTAGTAAATTAGTGCTTAAGGAATAAACTTTGAGAATGTCAAATATAAAAATTAATTGAGCCAAATACAGAGTAGGCAATACTGTGCCTTGCAGGCACTTTTAATGCAGATGAGCATATTATGGTGATAAGTTTTCTACTGATCACCACAGTAAATCTGCATCACAATCAGGAAAGGTACACACATATGAGTTGCAGTCAAAAGGAAGGATTTCTGAAGTATTTTTTAAGAAACTCTCCCTTCCTTGCAGAAGCCCTGGGCATGCATGTTAAATCAATGCAACAATAATACTGATAAAATTATGCTTTAATCCATTTGGCAACAAAAGGGTCAAGTGACATGAAAAAAACTCAAGCCTGCAAATTGTTTATTGACACGAACAGATTACTCTTTTCACCACAAATTTGTCTGTGAGGTGCTGTTTTTCTAATGCAAATACAATTTATGTAAAAGAAAAAGGGTAGGCCACCAACTGAAAGAAAACATTTATTGAATCAAAGTCAATACTTTCCTTTTAATATCTACAAGCCAACACTGAACTGACTTTATTCAAGAATGAACACAATGTACAAAAAAAGTATGTCTGTTATAAAAATATGTCAATTTTTTTTTCCTGGCTATTGAGCTGAAAACATTTTGGCAAGTGCAAGACAGGTTTGGCAAGCAAATTTAAGCTGCTATTACCAATAACAAAGTTTAAATAATTTTGTAATAGTAGTATATTTAAGAGTCATTGTTAAAGTGGCATTTGAAATGCTATCCCCTAAAAAAATTGTATCACTGCACTGCCGTGTGTTTATGCATCCAGACAACTGAACATCTTATCAGAAATCAGTATCTTTATCAGTGAATACTAGCCAACCTAATTTAAACTATTCAACCAGATAAGTGACATCGACCACTAAAATACAATCTAGGGAAGGCAAACTACCTCCATGGCTGTGTATTTTATGTGTTGTTTACAAACAGAGAGAGAAGATTAGGTAGGTTCATACATATTTAAATCAACCAGACAGCTGTTGCAATGTGAAATCAGGGAAAGGATAGAAATAGAATAAAGGATCATTTATGACAGCAGTCTACATGCATCTTTGCATATAAAAATGGATTTGATTAGGCTCAGTTATGCCTTATTTGTATGGATGGTTTGGGGTTTTTTACCACATAAAAATTTAATGCAACCAGACCTCAAATAATTGACTTCTCTAAAACCACCAGCAAGGAGCAAAAAAAGGGACCATTTACAGAGATAATCTGAAAACAGTGCAATATTAAAATGCAGTTTCACAACATGTGAAAGAAACATGCTTTGGAACCTGAGCAAAAGGCATTTTACTGACTTAGTAAAAAGTCACCCTGTATGTTGTTTTCACTGGCACCTGTTCTGCCAGATTAGTATGTTGCGCTTAGCAACTTCCATGGCCCCTAAATATTTAGTACACAGAAACTGCCAACTACTTAGAAAGGTCTACTAAACTTTTCAGCCAATATTGCAGGCAGTCTGACATGCTGCTACTGGAAATGACCGTATAGGTTAAAATTAAGAAAAATTGTAGAAAGAAAAAGAAGCAGCCAAACATGTTGCTCTTCTGTTTAAATAGACTAAAGCAATTCCACAACACTTAGATACGGTACTACACTGGTTTACAGTCTCAAGGTCAGCTCTTTCAAAATAAATATACTGAACATTTACAACAAATGCCTCATGAATGCAAGCTCTCTCTTTATTATTTCAAGACCAATTGCATAAAAACTAAAATGAAGACATAACTCTGAAGCAGCTAAGTTACAAGTCCTTTTTCAGAAACAGGCATGACTTGGTGCCACAGCAAAATTTTTCACATCGGCAGTAAGCGATTCTTTTTTTCTTTTAGCACCAAGCAGGCCACCATACAAAGCAACCTCACAAAGCATGCGGTCATCTACTCTGTTGATTTTGCATGAAATAATTATTTGTGCTTGCAGGTCTCAGACCTTTCAAAAATGGGTGAACATTAGCTGATTAAAGACATTAGTGGAAACTCATTCATTTCTAAACTACTTGAGTGGAGAAAAGATTAAAAGACTAAAAAGCAACAGCATGTTGTGCATTAGTATTTCTGAGGAATGAGGAAAGCTAAGGTTGGTGCTTTAATTTGCCTTAACACAACTAAAAATTGACAACCAATCCTAAACAGCTCTACATCCATGACACTGGTAGAGGCCAATGCGTGCATGCCACTGAAAGGCACAGTTGGACCAATCTGATAAATGGCATCATCAGAGCAGAACAGCAACTTTTCACTGGACTAATCACGAAGGGTGAACAATGAGCCATCACTTCTCTTGTCATGAGCACAGAAAGCAGTCACCAAGGCAAAAGGGAGGACACAGGAAAGAAGATACAGGAACTCACATAAACCTACAAGACAGAAAACATGCATTAAACCAAGTTTTGAGCATTCTGAGTGACCATTTTCCAACTGTAATACTGCTACACATTGACTTAACACCATACATCTTATGGAAGCACTGCAAAAATGGTATCATAATCACATCATAAAATTCTTCTGAGATTTGTTTTACAACTAACTTCACCTGCAAAGATCAGTCTACAGTATCATCTTCGGTTAAAACATGCTTAAGGACAGACTGATACAGTCAGAACAAGCTCCTGTCCATTCTGTGAAAAATTAACAATCTTACAAGATATCTAATTTTTTACTCAGAAATGGATTTTAAAATTGGTCATCATAAAGACACAGGTTTTTAAAGGGAGGTAATTATCAAACAGTGTGATTGTTCTTCCTACTGCTCTAACAGTGCCTAAAAAGTAGAGTGCAATACTCACAAGAAAGGTATCCCCAAGGTTATCCTGCCTTCGTATCTACGAGCTGCATTTGAACATTTGCAGACATGCCACCTCCATAACCTCCCTTGGATTGCATCTGATTCTGAATTGAGCTGACCTGGAGATAGAAAGAAAAAGGCGGGGGAGAGGAAAGAAGAAAGGCAGTGAGCTACGGCATCTTCTTGCTTCTAATTTTATTTCTTCTCTAGGTTTAGTTCTCAAGTGCTCCTTTATTACCAGTAAAGCTATATTATTTTTGCATGAGGACACGTGCACCCAAGGCTTGCTGAAATTCAACTCTGGCATGTAGAGCAGCGGAAGAGATGGAAGAACTGGTGCTGGGGCAAAAGTCTTTCCTCTCTCTCAAAAAAACGTGGCTGATTCAGGGTTTCACTGACCCACCAGATTAATCACAAACCAAAAAAAAAATCAAAACTCTTACTGGCATGGACTCCATCTGATAAACTATAATTTATCTTGTTATATGGAAGATGTTCTTTGGCAAGTATGATAAACCAGAAGAGTTATTATCATTATGTTAAAAGTATAATAGACAACTTACAAATATCTGTATGGCTAATTTCAGATCATTAAAACAGGGTTAAACTAGGATTTTCTAAATCAAAAAGAACCTTTTGGTTTGTGGAACATCTTGATTTATCTGTTTATGTAACCACATAAAATACTTTCCTTAACTGATACTGTTCCCTTAAATGGAAGGCATTTGCTGTTTAAATCACAGTCAACCTCAACTTCCCTGAACATAGCTGATTTGAAGGTATTTTTAGCCTGATGCAAATAAATACATAATTCGTGCCCCCCCTTTCCAAGACATGCACATCCCGCTATGATTTTCACTGCCTCTATCACCAAAAAGAAAAGGAACCCGTAGCCCTTTCCTGCTTGTGTTGCATGAGTCAAAATAATCATGTCCAAGTGCCTGCAGGAAGACAACTTGAATCTTTAAGGTTAGGCCCTTTTTTCTCTGCATCCCAGAGCACACATAACAACTACACAATGGGCGGAAAATAATATTAATTCAAGGCTATGCCTGCAGGGCACCACTTTCAATTATTTCATCTACACTCCTCCTTCACAGAGACCTAAAAACATCACTGGAAAGCCGTATTAAAACAGCACAGGAGAAATTTCCAAGCAGCTTGCATGATATTTTCCCTGTCTACAAAGACAAAAGAAGTATATTTTTTTTTTTGCCAGCAAGCAAAACACATGCACACGTACAAAATGAATCAGCAAACTCATTCTTCCACACAGTTTTTCAAACCTATGTGACAAAAGAGCCTGGTTTTTTGATCTTTATCTTCAACAATATAGCATATTGCAAGGCTATGCAAAAGTTTTTTTTAAGCAGAGCAATGTAAAACCATTTTATACTTCAGCCTTTTGCTAAAATAAGTGATACAGCAAAGCAATATTACCATCTCATTTTTCTCCAGGGAAAAGTGTTCTGAGCCAATTTTGTAGTGCATCTCACATCAAAGACTACAAACTCAGTAAAAGAGTGTGCAGAAGTGCATGGGGACATAGTTAAGAACTTTGACATTTTAACAAGCAGCTCATCTTCTTCACCAAGCACCTTGTTGTCCATTGAAAAAAACAAAGTTTGAATTTAATACTTTTTTCCTCAGAAAATAATTAGTCTACATGTAAATGTATTCACAAGAGTGACTATAGGATGCTGTTAATTTTATCTGAATGAACTCTGACTCCAGCGAAAAATAACTACGAAAACCTCCAGGCCACATCACCTTTGAGCCTGACAACTTGCTTGCAAGACTTGATAATTTTGGAGAGCAGCAAATCAACACAAACTGCAAGGTTAAGGTGTAAATTTTTATGAGTTAGAGTTAGTTTATGAGTAAGATTAGAATAATTTCTCTGGTTCATGAGTCACACACGAATGTTTGTGTTACTGCATAAGGAAGTATCAGGCTCAAACGCAGAGACTGTTGCCCTTAAAACAGAGAATTCAACAAATGAAAGTGGTTTGTATTAACAGTTCAGTGGCTATTTTATACATGAAAACTTTTGTAGGAGACATACAATGCTAAAATCGTTAAGCAAAAAAGGTCCAACATCTGTAGGCTTCTTCCTGAAGCACCCTCCTTTTGAGGCCGTTTGAGCAACAAGAACAAGCACTATGAAATGCAGGTTTTTTTCTTCTTTCCCAAGAATGCCATTGCCTTTATTTGATGATACATAACATAAAGGTTCTTCTCTCTTACGTCTAATTTACATGGGACTTAAAGACTTTAAACATTTTGGAAGGGAAAGAGGATTGTACCCATTAAGGATCATGCAAACTGTTGTGCTGCTTATTTATCTCATTAAGTTTCCTTTCCTTTTCTTTCTCTCCTTTTCAGAATTAAGAAATAGCACAGACAGACCTTGAGAAAGAAAACAATGGGAAACTACATGAAATACAAGAAATCAAAGACTAAACTGAAGAATATGAAGAAGCAGAAGAAAGAGATTTCACTATGGATTATGAAAGCAAAATAGGGAAAAAAGGGATGGGAATGAAAAGGAAAACAGTGCACAGAGGGCTCCTGCTGTTTAAGCACACCTTTGACAAAGGAGCAACGCACTCTACAGAGAAGGCAAACAAAAAAAGCAAAATATTCCAGAAATATTCTGAGTAGTCAGAAAACTATTCAGTCAGAATCGTAAGGATGTATAACAAATAATAATGCTGATGAAAAAAGGCACAGGGCAGACACAAAGTGAATAAAGAACCAAATTTAAATGGGAAAAAGGAATTAAATTGCAGATATTCACCTAAGCTATTTAGAAAAAGAAGGCACTAAGAGGATCCTGAAGGAATACAATGTCCGTACTATAAAGGAAATTATGCAGCAAAAAACCATGAAGGTTAAGACTGTAATTCTGGAATTTATACTGCGAAAAATGAATGTGGAAACCCCACAGAAGCAGCAGAAAATGTGCAGTGTGAAAAAGCAGAGATTTGAGCTTCTGAAGCAGGGGAAGTGGGAATGATGATTTTTTACATACAGACACTTTCTATGTAGGGTCAGAAAAATCTCTCTGGTCAGGGATGCAGCACATTATCCAAACAAAACAAAACAGAAAAAGACAGAAAGAGCTACTTACAAGCATTCAAAATGAAAAAGTTTATGTAGAGAGACAATAATGCAATAATGATTACCTACTATCTGAATATAAATTGGGTATTATGCAAGACAAAGGTGAGGGCAAACAGGCAGAAAGTGAAAAAAATAAAGCTTCAGGCCATCTACACAAACCTCACATGAGGCAGTTCAGCTGTGAGAATGAGGAAGTTTCCCACAGGAGAAACAACAAATATTTAAAAAGCAAAAGCTGTGTTTAAAAAAGAAAGAAAATCAAACAAGCTGCTCACATTATTATCAGTTTATTATTTCAATTTATACTGGTTTTAAATATTAATGCAATATATCCCATTAAATAAGTAACTGGCTTTTACCACGTTGAATCTGTCTGGCCATTTAACTTGCTTACAGAGGTTTCAGTACAAATAATTTCCAGACTACTGTGTTGTTTCTGGGAAAATGTAGTGTATTTTTTGATGTCAAATTTTCTAGCTTTGCTCTTCCCCATTACATGCTGATTTACAAAAGTTTCTGTCTGATCTCAGTAAGACCAACTTACACTACTTGAAACTACAAATGACGTCCCTTGCCTACATTAAAACTGTATTTTTTAGCTCTGCTTTCTATTCTGATACCTCTAACAGAGATTTTTGTTCTTTGTCAGCAAGTATTTATAATCTCCAAATACATTTTCCTTTAAAGATGATTATTAAAGTCAAGAAGTATTTTTCATCTACATACAACCATTTTCTACATTTTGTATTATTTACCTTAGAAACAGACTGACATTTCACAGAAATTTGAAGCTGTACTTGAAGGTCTATTTCCATAAGCTCTTTTTCATTATCTATCTTAGCGTCTGTTTTTCACTTTCATAGAGATAAAAATATTTATTGTTCCTATCTTCTACAGGAAGCCAAAAAACCTTACCTGTGACACTGCTTGCTCTGGAAATAAGTCACACTGCAAACAGGGCTACAGAATATAGAAAAAACTCAGCAACAACACCCAAAAATAAATTTGTGTGCACCATAAACTGAGGTAAGTTAGAGTTTTACATGAACTATATATTTAGAACAGCTTGAGGCATTTAAGATAAGAAATCTAGTCAGCTATAAGGCACTTGGAGTTTTCCATATAATACCTGAGTATATTTTCAAGTATATATCTATCTTGGTTCATACATGTAATCAGAGTGAACTTTTAATTTAACAAGTATTCTGTATCATTTATAGAGCATCTAAAATGCATTATCAGTAAATATAGGAATTTAAAAGATTATATTCCATATTCTTGAATGCAAGTGTTTAGGACTTGGAATCAAAATGCTATCAGGTCATTCCTCAGATTCATTCTTGTAGTTGAAAGACTTATTGCTTCAGCTACAACATACATATACAGTGTTCCTGTATTCTGTCGAATATGAGATTATGTTCATCCACTCATGCTTACTGAATTCATTCCACTGAATAGGTCTCCTGATCCTACATGAGCTGTGTGAACGAAGTTTGTCGGCTCACCAATCATGCTTCGATCAATCCGCCGTCGTCTTTTCTGAAAGGAAGGCAAAGAAAACATCTGAGATTAATCGAAAAGGCCAAACCAGTATGTGTCATAAATGTAGAACTTAACCATCTATAGGAAGGATATTGCATACGCTGTAAGATATTTCAACAGACTCAAAAAACAGAGATCAAATTCTGAGGTTAACCAAAACACTAGTATTACTGTCCTTTTACTTAAGAGCATGTGTAGCAGACAAGCATGGATACCACTCCCAACATTTATGCCAACAAAACATTTGTAAATAACCTTACTAAATTCCACATTTATTAATTGGTATTTGAAATGTTTCATACAGTAACTTCTGCCTGCATATGTATTTAAATCATGGTGGGACAGATCAAATTTGAGGCTTAGTCATTCAAAACAAGAACTAAGGATAAAAGCATGTTAGAATAGTCTATTAAACCACTAACTTACGAAATTTCTGCTTTGCATGCCCTGATGTCACTATTTGTAATATACTTCGTGGCCATGTCCAGAACAGTGCCTTGACTTTGATCAGGGTTAGACACAGACATATCTTTACCGAACTCTGGACCCATATACTCAAGATAACTTCCAGTCTGCATGATTCTCAACTGTGAGCTGAAGGGGTGCAGTGGAGTAGTAACGCAAAATGCCAGCTTAAGGACTCTTCTGATTCCTATACCATGCGACAGAAGGCAAGAATTGCTTAACCTCTGCTTCCCAATTTTCACAGTCACAGCTTCAGGTTTTAGTAATCTAATAACATGCAAACAGAAACGTTAGAGGCAGTAAAGACTCTCTAATTAAAGCTGCTTTGCTTGCCTGCCTCCAGCTGAGCATTGCATCTAAAGGACAAGAAAAAGAAAATCCTCTTCTCATTTCTTAGGCCAGAGCTAGGGAGCTTACACAGAGCAATTCATGCAGTGTGTAGTTACTGTATGCCCATACTCTGAAAAATGCCTGTACTTGGGGAAAAAAGAAAAAAAAGCCTTGAAACACATTATCAATATCTCAGTTTTAGTTATATTGTATAAAGTAGAGTTTAACAGCTAAGAAACTACTTGAGCTCAAGTGAAACCTTTCCATTACCTTGAAGTCCACTCAGTCTTGTTTTTAAAGACCTTTTATTTCTAATTGGCTATGAGACTGTAAGACCACACAGACTGAAGACATGAAGGTACATGCCTCGAGTGGGCTAGCTACTATTTCAATAGCTACAGATGAAATCTTTATGAATCAGAGCCCACAACTATGAGAATACATCACAGGGTTTAGCCAGCAAGTACAAAACACATTTAATCCTGTCTTGCACCTTTTCCCTATTACAAAAACAGATTTCAGTAGGTTTCAGTACCTTCTTGTATGCTAGGAATAGCTGGGATGAGGAGGAACACATAAAATTCTGCAGAAACAGCTAAATAAATCTGATCTATGCTAAAACTACTAGTGAATTCTCTAATTCCAATGAACTTGACAAAAATCAATCAAATAAAATAGTTCAGCTGTAAAAAAGTTGCATTTACAATATCTAGTCCTGTAATATGCTGTGATGTTGACACAGAAAGATGATCCAGACAGCTGTATGAAAACACACAGCTCTAAAACACTTAAAATAGTTTCATGTCTGCAGCAGTTGCGCATCTCTCCCTTTAAAGAAAATAACAGCTAAATTTATATACCTAAACAATACATCCATGATTTCTTCATTTTAGTAGTTTTGATGCAGAGAAGATGTAGACAAACCCAAATATCTTAGATTTTTGTTTTCTTGTTTATGAGTTTTGCAGACAATTAAACTTTTTTTTTGGTGCAACTTATTTTACTCCTTAACTTGTTGCTAAGATCACTGGCATGCCAGTAACAGAGCGCTGGATCTTGTGAATGACTGTAAATGATTCTCCACTAATCATCAGCTAGTCAACCAGTAACCACTAGTTAAACTGCACTGCCATCAGACTATGTCTCTTATCTTAAGTGAGCTCCTTATCAGAGGCCATCAGCCTGTTTCCCCCAACATGTGCCCAGTGTCAAGAGCTCCATGAGGCTATGGAACAGTATATAAATGCTGTGCTGTATTAAGACCACAAAACAGTTCACTGTGAATGCAAATCAAAAATGGATTTGCCTTTTTTTTTTTTTCTGCAGGAGTACCCAGCTTGCATTTACATTACTTTTTTAACAGGATCTTGAGAATGCTGTTGAAGCAACTTTACCAGTTCCCACTTATCATGATTCAATTTTAATTTCAGAGTAACCTTGGAGTACACAAATTAGACTTTTTTTTGGATGAAGCTGAACTGGAAGACTAACTGCTGCCCTCCCATTGCTAACAGACATTGAGGCCAATGAAAAGGGTGAGCCAGTCTGGAGCAGGTCACAAGATGCACATCACGGCTCCCCAACAGCAACTGTTCTGCTCTTCTACATGGCTGATCCGACAAGAATGTGCTGTTCCTGTAGACATGGCCTCAGCCAGAACCTAAATGACCAATTAGAGTGTGTAAAGGGACATGGGGAGCAGTGTAAAAAATCACCTCTTTATGAGGAATGTAACAGATGAGAAAGTCATAGTGCAACATGCCTGGAAAGATTATAAAGCTTTTACAGAGGACACCATAAATACCAGCTTTGCCAGGATTTCGTTTTGAAGTTGTGTTTTCTGAGGCCTGTAAGAATACACGCAATACCACTGTTTTATAAACAGTAAGAATTAACATACGAGATTGATTCTTCAGTAAATTTAATTTGAAAGAAGCTGAGAAGCAGCACATTCATCTCCTACTTGGGAAGAAATTAATTTTACAGTTCTACTCACTTCCCTCTATCATCTTTGGCTTTCCATACTCTCTCGTAGTGCAGCTCACAAGCCTTCTTGCATGATTGATTTGTTGTGGTGAAGGACTGATTTTGGTTGTGTTCTGGGAGTTAAAAGTATTGTGCTTGGGAAGTGGCCCCTGTCTTCCCCAGGTCCACACAAGCTGTGGCTGATCAGCTGAGATAATCACCATGACTTTCAGGAGGGGAAGACATATAAAATACTTTGTGATAAAAAGAAATAAAAAATGCTGACAGGGATCAGCAAAATTTAATCCCACTAGGCTTCACCCATATCTCTAACTGCTTGATATCACACCATAAATTATTTACACACCACTAACCTAGTATGAGTAGTAATGCGATGTGACTACAAAGGTCTTCTATAAAACAAATGAATGTTTATGACTCCAGTGCAAAGAACTTCTACACACACCTGAGTATTTGTACCACCTAAAGCTTTGTTTTCAAGATGTTTCTGACAGAACAAATACATGCCCCAACTCCGTCAGCCTAACTACAATGAGTCCTGTGTCCTGTATCTGTGTTCCTTATGGATTTTTTTCCTAGCAGGAGGGAAATAGAAGAGGTTCATATTATGATTAGCTAACTTGACTGTTATCTTTCTTGATAGTTTAGGTCAAGTTACTAAAACATTTGGTACCAATGGACAAAAAAGTTTAAAATCTGTACTGAAGTATTTTTTTCCCCTTTGCCTTGTCCCAAAGCATTTCCCTTTTTACTAGGAGAGCAAAGGGTGACAAGGAGCACAACAAAGATGAGATGAGAGGAAAAGACCTGTAAAAGGATCCTGGAAGTGGAATATGAACTGCCATCACTTAATGGCTTTACTTAGTTTGTTCCCTTGACAAAAAGCTGCAGAATTTGGATTGCAAAGTACATACCAGGCAATCTTCACACCCTGAAAAGCAAAACTGATCTTGAAACTGAAGCAGAAGAGATGCAGGTTTGTTTGTTAAATGTCTGAGAGGAATGGAAATACTCTGAAGACCCATCTAAGAAGCCTTGCTTTGAATGTGTACTAGATGCAATGAAACTAGATCACATTTCAGTTACCATAGAAATGAACTAAAAATTGTTCTTTTCTATTCTTAACCTGCGAGTGATGCTTTGCACCCACACTGGATAGCATTTGCTTTGAAATACCAGATCGGAAGTCAGAAAGCTCCCAACAGTTGCATCACACAAAATATTTTAACCCTGCAAGTTTCTTGAAACTTTAAACCATTTTAAACTTTTGCCTAAAACTAATTACATCATGTATTCAACCTGCCCTTCAGCAAAGCCACAAACATTTCACTAAAACACTGTTTTTCATAGTTCCAAGAATTACTTATTGCAAGAATTCAAAACTGTAATTTGTTTCTTTAAACACACAATTGCCACTGATGAGTCCAGAGGTATGCAAAATTTCCTTTTTACTCCCCTCCATTTTTGGCTTTCAGGGAATAAGTGATCTTTTTTCACTATCTCCAGATTTTGTCTAGAGGTTGGGTTGCACTTCTTTAGCTCAAGCCATTTCATAAGTGATGGCAACACTTCAGAATTATGCAAGCTCTCTGCCTGTATGAACAAGTTTTGGAATTTTTTCTCTTTTGCACAGTCATGCACCCCTCTCTGCTCTTCATGAGAGGTCCTCTCAAAGAAAAAAAGAAGATAAGACAATAACACCAAGGTCTCAAACAAAAAAATTTTAAGTGGTATCACTTAGATCTTAGGAGGCTGACAATTATTTTCCTGCTAAAAGCTGAAGCTCCAAGTGAAGTCAACCAGAATCTCATACAAAGATATTCCAAAGTCAAGTGCCAACCTACATTTGCTGGATATCAAAAGCAAAGGAATCTGTTAAGCTCCAGAAGAGCGTGTTCCGCTAATTCTACACCAGATTTTTTTAAGATAGATGCTACAAACATATCAGAAATCAAGTCTAAGTGAAATATAAGTGAGACACAGCATTGCAAAGAACCCTACAACACACAAGTCTGTGTTGATTTTACCTGCAGCAGGCAACCCTCAAATGAAAGTAGTACTGCAGATGCAGATGAGGAATGTTTTTTACAGTTACACTCTAAGCATAAAGCAATACATGGTGGAAACTGAAGAAATTCAGAGGGGATGACATGTTATTATCATATTGTGAACACAAAATTTCTGAAAACAATGCTTATTTATTAAAATTCACACATATGGCACTTTTCTCCTATTGCCTACTCACTTCATTTGTCTCCACTTCACAAAATGAGAAGGAGTGCCTGTCACACGCGGACATGTGGAAAGACACTTACACTCACGCACTCAGGGCAGGTGAAAGGCCAAGAAGAAGGAGGCCTCTTTATTCAGACAGTTATATACCTTCTTAACAATCACTGTGGATTGGATGGTGGATATTACCACCCCTCAATCACACTGGTCAAAGGAAATATCCATCACACATCTCTGCCCAGGAGAAAGAATGAAAACAATAAGGACAGTTAGACAAACATAGCTGTGTTTACAGAAGAGTGCGTGAGAACTTCTATCACAGAATTAAAAACATCTAAGCACTGCAGAAATCACGGCGACAAGTGCCAACTCTTTTTTCCACACAGAAATATTCTTTATCCAGCTGTATGTTGTCCTGGCTTTTCATATCTTAGGATCTCAGTAAAGTAAACTGTACGAAGCCAGACAACAGAATATCCACTGACCTCAATGTCTACATGAGCAACAGATCAGTGGCAGGGTTGGATCTTTGCACCTCACATTCAGAATAACAAAACTTGGTATTTAAGCCACAAGTAGTAAATCCTTGTTTAAATCATTCTTGTCTAAAACTAGCACGGACACAGTTATGTTTCTATTGAGGACTTTTTTAAAATTAATACTTACTAATATCACCAAGCTATCACAAGACAAGGATAACTTTCCTACTACCAACTTTTTAGCATTTACCCAAATGTTATGAGTGTAATTTTTAATGACTGTTTTATACATATAGCTTTGTCTTATTTCATATGCAATAAAAATACATTGCACACACCATACTTCCATATTACTTAGGTTATATTAATATATCATGCATTTCAAGGCATTTTTTTCTGTCATTCCATATTTATCTGTGTTGTATTCCAAAAAGTGTAGGGAACAGTACATTATATTAGAAAGGATGTAACATGCTGATCTGATCTATCTAGTCTGATTTCGTGCAATATGTTTCCAACCAGATCCAGATCAGTATCAAGTGTTCCATACATAAAACACCAAGTGATGCAACTTCCTTTTTTTAAGTCTTCTCTTTCATTTTAACTACGCATAGAAGAGGAACTTTTGTTCAAATTTGTCGTAATTTCCCCTTATTCTTCAAGATACTACTATTTCTCATGACATATTATTTTGGCTTGATACATAACCAGGAAAAAACAAAACTATGTACCATGCCTTGACATCTCAACTGATACAAACTAAAAGCATCAGCTTCCAAGATTAATTTTCCAGTCTTGTGCCAGCTTCTTTTCTCATTTCACACTATTAAAAAAATAAACTTCAAAGGAGTGCAGATTGTGCAGATCAAGGTATTAATAACACTCCACATTTGAGTGGGTTATGGCAGGAACATCTGAGGCTTCACTGGGCCCCATTCACCTGCTAGGACTGTCTTCATGGAGTCAGCAATGCTTACTGTTGGCTGGCAGGCTCAGCAACCTTGCTAAACCAAAAAAAAAGTTTTCCCCTTTTCTTAAATGAATACTATCATAAAACAGGCTTACCTATCTTGGCAAATGCTAACTAAAGAATATGTAATTCCTCTCTGAAGCCTTAGTCAAGACAATAAATCTACTGGCTAACTCCCTACAGGGAAACTCTCCCCGGTGAGCAGAGAACTGAATGATCCAGCTGTATGCTATAAAGAGTTGGTTTCTATAAAGAATGAGTTTCTGTGATCAGAGCATAATCACTTAGCATTTACTGCCTCCAAGAAGTTTTATTTTTTAAAAGCAAAATGACTGTGCATTCATAAACAATAGAAAGTTACACAGCTTTTATACTTGTCTCCACAACATGAGGACCAATTTTGACTGCTAGCTCAGTCATTACAATCAAATACAGTAAGAAACAATTCACTCTCCGATACTTCTTCGCAAGCTTGACTTTTTAAGTAACAGTATGGCAATTAGAACATAATGAAATATAATAACTTTTAACCACGTCATCTAACCCTTTATAACATGAGGAGATCTAGTGCTAATATATCTTTCCATACTAAACCAATCCATATCCCAAACTCTCCTAAAACAAAACAAATCCCAGTAGAGCTACTACAACTGCCATTCTTATGATAGACAGGGGAAAATGCAAACAAGGAATATGCTCGTGGTTTTCCTCTGTATCTACCTGCTATGTTTGTTCTTATTATATTTTGTTTTCACGCTATATGGGTGCACTATGAAGACACTGGTAATATGGATGTGATATGGATTTTTTTTTAAATTAAATAGGAACTATCAGACATATACAGGGTCTCACACCTATTGTGTTTGATGTTTCAGAAATAACCCTCAAACAGCAAGCCTTCTTTTGAGAACTTCTGTTACCACTTATTCTAGTGCTAGTTTCAGGATTACCCAATGCAAAAAGCAAACTCTTAATCTGCAAATTCACTCTTTGGATTCTTTATCACCAATCAAGATAGGTATTTCCTATCTCTTCCCTGAGAACAAAGTGACATTTCAATGATAGAACTGTTGAAACAGAGCCATTTGCTAGCTTTGTATTCAAAAACTCAGCTGAAACTTCAAAAGCAGTGCAGGCCAAAGATAAAAAAAATCCCAAGACAGAAATCTAAGGAAAGGATTTAATCAAAGTCAAGATAGCCAACCATTTCAAGATGAAGGACTTGGATGGTTAGAGGAGAAACTGAAATTCTTCCCTTTTTTGTCCTTCTTTGACTTTTCATACTTTTTATATCTGCCTTGAAAAAATACCAGCAACAGGAGTCCCTCTGCTGTGGCACCCATCTGACCCTCCAGACACTAACACACAGGAAGGGCTAGGTACTTGCTCAGAAGAGGAAGTATCAGATCACCCTGCAGAGGTAGTTTTCTGTCCTCCCACACACATGCTGTTCTACTTCCAAAATAGTCTCGTGCACAGAACGTCTGCATGTCTCTCAAGACAAGCTGCGGTCTGAGTGATATGTCTGAGTTCCCAATACTGACCCATCAAAATTGCCTAAAAAGGTTGTAGTGTCTTTCATCAAACCCTACATTAAGGGGGCTGTAGGGGCAAGGGCATCCCTTGCATTTGTTTTTGTGCATCATGTATTTAAGATACATTTCTCCACATTTTCCACTCTAACTAGGAACCTACAGATACATGTTAAAAACAACAAAAAGCATGTATGCGTGTAAAGCTGGAAAGCTAACATCCACCTCTACCAACTAGATCATCAGGTAGCAAACTAACAGTGTGAAACTAATGGCTGGATATACAGGATCATCATAAAGCCAGTGTGATATTTTGGAAGAAGAAAGGTTGCACATTCCCTAAACATTTCCCTGAATATTGTGGTATTCTCATTTTTTCAGCTGTTTTATATCTGTGAGTTTACACTGCAGAGGCCATCATTTATAGAACCTCTAAGTACTATATAAAAGTTGATGAAATAGACACCATACAGACTAATGTTAAAATTCCAGTCAGCACTAGCATATGTTTAACGTTTCAGTGTTTAATTCAATTTTTGAACCATAAAGTGACAATGACCATTTGAAGTGTAGGAGCCCACTTACTCTCTGAATAAGCAAGAGCAGACAGACATCTGTGAGTTTCCAATGCCTCACATCAAAACATCTCCCACACAGAAGGAACATAGAGAAGCACAACTAAGGTAATGCAAGATAAACTGAAATGCTAGACACTGCCTCCATACCACTGAATTTCAGTGACAGATTTATTCTAAAGCAGTAACATGCGATATCTAAGCCCAGCATAATCATGTTCTGACTAATGCTGTAATCCCCATCAACTGCAAGATACCAAAGCTGCTGCCCTCACTAAAACACGTATTTCTCAGTCTCCTACGTGGGCAGTCTTCAGGAGATTGTTTGAAGACTCCTGACTGATTACGGATCTTGCAAACTACAGCTTCATCAGAACAGAAGCAGGAGGAAACCTGCACAGGCTTTTATGCCAGCTCTTAAGCAACAGAGGTAAGTAGCAGGTCTCCAGCACACTCAGCTTTCATTAAGTTTCCAAAAGTTCATGATGCCTCATGATTTCTCCAGCTAAAGGAGCTAGGAAATTAAGACCAAGGACAGAAAAGAGCTAAGTTTTTTAATAATGTGAGCTGTTACAACCAGCAACTAATAACCTGATCATCAAGTGTACTCTGGATTTAGTTTCTACAGCAAAATCGCTTGGCATGTACTGACTGACTCAAGTGGAAAAAAAAAAAGAATGATGAAATCTGATTGTCTCGAGCTCCTCAGCAAAACAACTAGCAGTTCCATTCACGTATAGAAAAAAAGCAAAAATAAAGGCAAGATAAAAGAATCTAAAATATCAGTAAAGCTGACATCATCAAATCTCCCAGATTGATTTTAAGTTCAACTTCTCATCAAATCAATCTATTTCATAACTTTTTACATCAAACTGGATTGCATATTATCTCGAACACCTCCTTTGTTTTTAACAAATTCACCACTTTCTTGCATCTTTTGAAGTGTAAGCTTTTTGATTTGTTTACACAATATTCCATTATATTATGATGATGTTAGTCATCATATGACAAAACTGGCAATGGTAGCCTATGTTTTCTAAATAAACAGGAAAAAATTGCCAGAGGAGGTCAAATGACTCTGAAAGACAATAGGCCTTTTAAGAAATGTGTTTAGCTCACACATCAAAGGGAACTTGTTCCATTCCAGATGCTTAACCCAACTTTAAGTTACATAGTAAATCTGAATCTATTCCTTGGTACTAGCTAGTAAGTACTGTCCTTTTCAAAATACACATTAGTACAATTTTAAGGTGACATTTGAAACTTTCAACTTGGCTGTCACTTTGTCCACATATTTACTTATCTTTCTAATATTTTATTTTAATTACTGTGGGTGGCTTAATGTCTCTTTAACACAATTTTTAAAAAAAGTAATTAAAAAACCCCCATTCACCTAAAAGAATCATACTGGTTTTCTAGGACAGGAACTACACTGCTTTAATGTCTTTAGACTGTGAAGTCTGACTGTAGATTAACAGGTAATTAATCAATTAAAGGACAGTAGAGCATGGTGAAAGCAACAAGTCATAGACTCACAGAATGGTCTGGATTGGAAGAGACCTTAAAGACCATCCCTACTCACTAAGTTCCAACCCTTCTCCCAACACCTTCCACTAGACCACGTTGCTTACAGTCCCTTCCAGGCATGTGGCAGCCAGAACTTCCCGGGGCAACTTGTTCCAGTGCCTCACTATCTTCACAGTAAAGGATTTTTTCCTAATATCCAGTCTAATTCTACTCTCTTTCAGTTAAAAGCCATCCCCCCATGCCCTATTACTACCTGCCCTTGCGAAAAGTCCCTTTCCAGCCTTTGTAGGCACCCTTGTCTGTGATACCACCTGTAGTATCTCAGCAAAAATCAGAACTTAACATTAACATATTAACTCTCTCCTTACAGTTGTCTGAGTAACTTCCAACAGGTTAGCTGTTGCTTGGATAAAATGCTTATTACCAGCCTGCACAGATGAAAACAAAGTTAATCACTGAACCTTCAGAGTCAATCCAGATCTATGACATGGACAAGGGACAAAAACTCTGTTGTACAGGACATACGATGAGAGACTGAAATAGTGTGTTTGTTCACCCTTAAGAAAAGAGACATCTGCTTGTGGCCTTAAGTAATCTTACTTATATAGGAGGGTACAGAAGACAGACAGACTTGAAGGTGCACAGTGACAGTTTGAGAAGCCACAGCCTGAAATTACAACATAGAAAACACTGATTAAACAAATAAATACAATAAACAGTTATGCAGGTGGTCAAACACTAGACCAAAAACCCAGTGAATTTGAATGTCCATCCTTTGAGATCCCCAGAACACAACTGGTCATGACCCTGCAAAAGTCAAGTCTACCTAGTTCTGCTTTGATCAGGTGCATTGCACTAGATGGCATGCAGAGGTGTCTTGTGATCTACACTACTTTACAAGTCTCTAGCTTCAGATGGTGATGAAGAGCACACTGCAATTGACTTTTCTGTATATTCTCCCAAGTAACCAAAAATCATAATAACATAAAGCAAAGGTTAAACAAATTATATAAGGACTCACCACAGTACAAACTTTCTGGAAACTTCTAATAGGTTCATACAAAAATCAAATCCCAAAGCCTTGATTCAGAACATGCCATGAACTGTATCGTGTTGTGCTTTCTTTCCGTTCACTTACTGACCTTCCCCAGCAAGAACACAGGAAATACTTGAAAGATCATCGGGCATGATGAGAGCTGTAGTTCTCCAGAGGACGTGTGCCAGGATTACAGCATGTAGCCCCTCCTGCTCAGCCAAATGAATGTCTCTTTACCCCCCAGATACCACACAAAAGTTTTGGGTGTGCTTAAGAACAAAGAGTATTGAAACAGTTTTGTTAAGAAATCATCTTTCATGCTGTAATAAGACTTCCTAGAGCTAGCTGATGACTACGAACAGGTTTGTTATGTCCTGTGTGTGCAGATGTCTGAACACATTTGCATCCCAATGGAAGCACACATGTTGCATAAGGTACATTGTACATGCAAGCCTTCCATACTCCTCTGTACACTCTGTATAATCCTCTACACCAGAATGATATGCACATACCAAACTCCACTGCAGAAAAGTAAAAGAACAAAAAATAATCTGAAATATTACCTCCAAACAGGTGATAGCAACTGTCAGACACAGGATCCTCACACTCACCGTACAAAACCAATCACTTAGGAAGTCTAACACTTCCTCTGCACTGAAGGTAATACCCCTAAAGGCACTGCTGTATGTCTGAATCACAAGCCTGCACACTGTGATTCACCTTTAACTACGCCAATAAATCTGGGCCCATGTGGTATTTTCAGAAAATCTCTTTATGCAACTCATTGTAATTCCCTTACTGGGATACAATGGATTTTCATGAGTTATGGCACTGTTTATTTTTTAGCAGTAGGATTAATGAGTGGAAGCTCTAGTACTTCTGCTGGAGGCAAAAACAAAGCCACAATATTTAATTCCAATATCCTCAGGAATCAACAAACACACACATAGTGAATTCATGAGTTTTTAAACATCTCTGTATCATCTTCGAAACTTAGCATTAGTTTGCCCAGACAGCAGCAGCTTGTTTGTTTACACATATATATATGCAACAAAGTACCTAAATATTTTCCTTGTTTTCTAATGGTGTACTGTACTACTTACTGCTCAGTGAAGTTTTATCAAAATGAACTTGCTCTAAATGTAGATGCTTTCTCTTTTTTTGTACAAATCCCTTTTTAAGGGAAGTAATCCCATTACAGCTTTGTGTGTCTCAGTTTGTGAGACACACTCCTGACTGCTGACCTTTCTGGCGATCTTCCCCACTGGCATTTCCTTGCTAAGTTATTTGTCACCTGAGTGACCTCAGCATTGTCTCAGGGTTGTCCTTGCTACTCCCAAGGCATAGTGATCAGTATGGAATTACAAATTTTCTTCAGTAGCTATCCCAGTTCTTGCTCCTGTGAAGACTTCTGCAAAGGTCCCAAATTTGACTGTCATCCAAATCATTTTAGGCAAATCATTCTGTAAAAATGCATCCCACAGTACATTATAATGTGACAATCTGTTTTTGCTTGCTCTTGAGGCATCAAAGCAAAAAGGAGTTAGAACGTACACAAGAGAAGCAGGAACAGCCTCTCATGTTCTTCCCAGACCATGAAAAATAGTCATGCATTTGAAAGGTGATCTCTCTAGTGGACGTAGAAATGGTGACACTATACACAAAATTAAAAAAAGACAATACAACAAGCAGCCAAGACAATTTAGCAAGGGATGGCCCAGTAGGTATTTTAGAGATGCTTACACATCAAGCCCACACACAGCATGGCTAGAAACATCTCTGGAAGAGTAGTCTACCAGTAAGTCTTAAGGGATGTTCAAATCAGCAGCTGTGCTTAGACTTAAATTAGCTTTCTGATTTCTGACTAAATCAGCTTTTGACATATTCAGAATAGTAATTGACACAGAGCAGCAACACAAAAGCCTATGACTGAAGCGTGGCAAATACCCCCAAATGACGGAAGGGAAGTTGTTCAGGAGCTAATTAACAAGTTCCAACAGAAGCACAGCAGCAAAGGAGGAGCAACATGGTGTGCCATTGAAAATCTGTAGGTTCAAAAGACAGACAATGAAGAAAAAAGGTCATTGTGCAGGAGAACTAGTCAAGCACTGTAAGCCTATACATTTTATTACAAAAAGGAACATAAAAAGGAAGCCCTTTCAAGAAGTGTCCTGGTTTCCTTGGCAAAACAAAGGAATCTCTACTGCCTTGTCCAGTGTCCCATCAAAAGGAAAACATCAGTTCCAAACATGTACAGGCCCTTTTGTGTAGTCTTGCTGAGGCATGCCACAATTCCACAGGTCTTGAGTGTAAACAATCATTATTATTTCAATTTCATCAAGTCAGAAAGCACCCCATATTCCTGACTTATTTGTCACATTCTACTCTTCTAAATTCAGTGTTGTTGAAAAGAAGAATTCAGGAGCAGTAGCAGAAATAGCTTCTTACTGTTCCACTATCTGCACTACAAAGACACAGTAATTTTGTAAAGTCAAATACATTCACTATTCATAATCTACTCCTAGACTCGTGAGTACTATCAACAACATAGCACACAATCATTTGTAGAGGTAGTGTTGGATGCTCATACTGCTCAAGAGAACCTTTCTACTTACTAATTCATTTCTGTGGCAAGCCTATCCTTCCTTGTTTTTGCAGGTTTTCTGCACCAAGTTATCCATGATAAATTTATTCCTGCAAAAGCAGATTTTCTATTATTGTCTTACTGTGTCTCCTACTTGCAAAATTTTTGATACCATTTCATACAATTCCTTCAGCCTAATACGGGCAATTCTGAAGCTGGATTCACTGTGGAAATCCAGGAAACAACGTGGTTTTCTCAGTGTGTTAGATCTAATGATCTTGCCAGAATAAAACCAAGTGTGGGAGCTTCTTATGACAGGAAGAATAGGAACGCACAGCTCTTTGACAGCTGAACAGGAAGCTCTGGCATTGCAATACTGAGCACTGCAGAGATACCTAAGATTCCTCCGGGTTCATGCATTATTGGCAACTTCAGGGCAACTGCTTCCCAGTTCCACAAGTGTAGTCAGCTTCTACCAAAACCAAGATACACCCAGCACCAGCTTTTGGCTACAGATTTACAATGACTGCCAGTTAAATCAGAAAGAAGAGTAGAAAGAACAATAAACATACAGAGCAAAATCAGGTTTTCTGAAAAGCTGCAGGCTGGGAATTCCTAAACTGGCTACATAATAATATGTGTAGATTATTCACAGTAAATATTTTTCCTTTTACTCTTCAGCAAATGGAACCATGTGATATCTAAAAAGACAGGACATAACTCCATCTTCCTAGCAACTACAGCTATGAATACAGAACTGAATAGTTTGCTAGGAAGATATATATTGTTCCTAAATTAAAGGAAAACACCAACAACTAAGCTAAAGTATTACCACCACCACTCTGTGTTTCATAAGCTGAAACAGGTCAGGTACCCTCTATTAACACACAGGTCTTCTGTGGACTGTGGCACCTATGCCAATTAAGAAGTTTTGAACCACCGGCTTGGCAGCGTGACAACTGCCAAATTTCAATCATATCCGATTATTTTAAGAGTTCCCTATGCCACACTGTCATCAGATATGTGGTGAAACATGCTTCCATGATCAAGGCATAGAATTCGCAAGAATTTAATTTTCTTCCCAGATTTCCAGCATGGTTTCTCTACGCCTTAACCTTGCTTCGCTATTTCACCAGGTTTCCCTGAAGTTCTGTCAATATCCATGGACAGAGGCATTGTCTACAACGGCTGACCTGAACAGACATTGATACATGCTTCTCACTTATGGTGAAGTTTTATACTATGGAGAGATGTATACTACATCACAATAATTTAGGATAGGAAGTGACTCTGATTTTTTCTGTAACATCATTACAAACAATTTTAAACATAATTTTTTAAGCTTAAAGTTCGTATTAACACATACTGAAAATGCAAATACATTTTGAGTACCACTTATGAATCTAATATTTGGCAGAACTCAAGGGAAAACATTCTCCACTAAGAACAGCACAGAAGTGTTTATTTTTCAGCTGCAAAGATAAAAAAAAAAAAATTCAGGATTCAGCACTATCATGACACTCAACACTCCTTCTTAGGGTTTACGATACAAAAATACTGAAAAACTGAAACCTTTCTGCCCTTCCCAATTTTTTCCCAGCAAGGTTTACTTTCAGATCACTCTTCTGTGTTCAGAGATCGTATAGTTACAGTTCTTTTTAAGAAACTAAACCACATAAACTTGCATACAACCACAATAAAAAACTTAGATGTGGCTGTTTATCTGGGATAATAGTAGAAGCACAAACCATACCACAGTCAGTGCATCCTACAGCATTTCTTGTCTTAGGCATTATAAAAACAAGTGTCTGCTATGTTTGGTCATAGAAACCAATTTGTCAGTAATACTCACCCCTGCAATGCCTGCAGAGTCTAAGCTGAATTCTATTCCTTCTTGGGCATGACCAAATTATTTACTAAATTCCAGCGAGCTGAAGCAGACGGATTGTTAATGGAAAGCTTACTGTACCAGTGTGGGAAAAAGATTCAGCTTGACTCTCTGAAGACAGAGGGAGCTTGTAGAGCTGGCAACTGAAAGTTCGAAAGTGATTATTTTTAAGAGTCAACCACTTGATGTACATTTTAGTGATCAACAAACAACTCTAGGGTAAAACAGGTTTTTGAGTCATGTTTTAGAGCATCCTTCAAAGGCAAAGCTTTGCTCCTTTATTTAGACAAAAGTTACAAACACACCAATACCAAATAAAATCCTCTCACTCCCTTTATAATTTTTCTTTCATTTTCACTGAGGAATAATGTGAGCTCACTAATTCTGGAAAACTAGATTACGTAAATTGTTACGTAATGTAAGGTACTGTAGAGTACCTGGTCACTTTTCCTATCATATAAAGATAGATCAGACTGGTGTAAGCCCTTCTGTTTCCTCTGACTAAACAGAGTGAACATTATTTACACCGGTGTCTAGTTCAGAGGCACTGAGAAACAGACAAAGATATTGCCAAACGCAATTTTGGTGATATGAAACATGCTACTAGTACACAAGGAGAATAATTTTACTGTGGATGATCAAGACAACCTCGCATTTGCAAAGTGCTACAGCACGTTTTGCAGCACTTATGTCATTGTGAATATTGGTCCCTTCAGAAATCCTTCTTGTTTTATAATCTCATTAGATACAAAAAAGCTGTTCGGAATGAACATCAAGTAAGTAAAAAAAGAAAAAACACATGTAATCCAGAATTAGCATCATCCATTTTAAAATCTAGCTAGAAGAAATTTTTGCCTTAACATCCAAGGTGAGCTGCCTTCAAAGAAAATCGCAATGCTTATATACGTGCCCCACAGGAACTACTAATAAGCATCCAAGAGTATCTCGCAGTCAGCAGTATCCTAGGCAAGCACCAAGGAAAATATTCTGGAAAATGGGTTTTGCTTTAATTCAGCATATTATCCCAAAACACACACAAAAGAACCCAAAACAAACAAAAAACCCTACCAATGAACCAACAGCAAAAAAGCCCAAACAACAAAAAAACCCAAAAAATCACCACCAACAACAAAAAAAGCAGCCAAAAAGCTCCCAAAAACCAACACAAAAACCTCCAAAACCAACCAAAACAGACCAAAAAAAAAAAAAAATCAACTAAACACCAAAATCCAACCCACCATGCAAAAACTATTTTCACAAATCAAAAAAAATGTCTTTGCTATGTAGAAGAACCTGAAGCTTACATAAATCCCCACAGCATTTAGTTCTTCAACCACTAAAACAGCTAACACACATCTGTCTTCATGCCTCAGTCAGTTTTTTGTCAGGTTTTCATCTAGATGTGTATGTATGAAAAGGTGTAGATTTCCTCTTCATTGTCTTCTCTGTGTAGGAACATTAATCTCCGTTAATAATGGAAATGTCGGCATTTTATTCCTGAATTTAAAAGAGCAGCTGAATTCACTGATGTGAAATGCATGGCGTATGTTTTACTTTTTTAGGGGTAGGGCCATACAGAGAAGCCTCAATTGCATCATTTCTAGTTTTCCAGCAGTCCGTTTAATCCACATTGCTTTCATCATGACTTCATCTTTCACAGGTTTTAAAATAGTTTTTAAAAGCAATAATTAAGTACCACAGTTCTCTCTCACACACAAATCTCATTTCTTTATTCCCTGAAGTAACACACACTGCAGCTTTTTTCTTTCCTCCCGCAAGCTTCCCTTTCTTTGCATTATGAACCCAAAAGTCATCCCATTTTCAAAGTTTAGTTCTGATGTTAAAAAGAGAAAACAGGCATTTGATATTCTTCCACGGAGAATAAAAGGCTTGTCGCTCTTTTGCCTGCTGTTCTGTGGATCAGCATGCCTATTCTTGTGCTGGCATTTCCTCTGCTCTTTACAAGTTCAGCAATGCCAAGCTGCTGCCACAAATGCAAGCAATCCAGTATGCTCCACACATGCACATGCACATGCACGTATGTGTGTGTGTTTACATATCCTAGCACATTTCTTTGGAATATGTGCCTGGCAGGATTTATGCTCTCATTTTAACAGTAATCCATTATTTGACCACCATCCTAGAGCCCAGGAATTAAATGGGTTTTTAGTAAGTGCAGTACAACAAGCTGTATTTAAAGTAATATTTGTTCTGAACAGAGTTAAATAGGACATGTCCTATATAGATTTTACTCTGGTCTTTCAAGAAATCTACTGGAATAGATTTCAGCTTGTAAGCCACCTACATTTAGAATATATATCATAAGAGTAATTTTCTTCTGTAAGTAATACACTCCCTTGAGACAGAACTCCAATTCCCAGTTGAACATAGCCAAGCGTGCTCTCTTTAGGTAGTTTAATCCTAAAAGCATCAGTTTTTTAGTTCACAAAACTGATAAAGCACTCCAAAAGACAAGTTTTATGCAAATATACATAATGAGGTAGAGATTAATAACTACATTTTATGCAACTGTCTTTTTGAAAACTGATTGTGATAACACCTCTAAAATTCTATCATTCTGGTGTAATCTCCAATTAACATCTATTCATTAAATCCTGTTGAAAATATTTTCCTCTATTTTATTCAAATTAGATTTATTTTTCACCATGTCATCCTATATGTCCCCATTTTTCTGTTCTTTCCTAATTTAAAGTCATAGGTTCTGAAGCCACTGATGGAACACCATACAGCTCTACAAATAACCTGCCTGACATCTTCCAGATGTAAAACAAGAATTGCAATGCTGACACTTCAAATGAGTCAAGCCTGAACTGCAAGAAAACAGAAATCAGCATCAGTCACCAAACTGAAGGGTTTCAGTGAAGGCAGAACTTGAACCTATTTGGAGGCATCTGAGGCTGGAATAAAAGAATGCTAAATTTCCAGAGCATCTACCTGCACTCAGCAGTCATGACACAATGCCCATGGGAAATGTTTTTACTTTTTAAGTAAGTACAATACTTTCAAAGGTCAAATTTATTTTAACAAACTTAAAGTACCAAACTGTCTGTTACTCCATATCCCACTCAGAGAGATGGACGTAAACCAGAGGGAATGCAGACACTGGTAAGCAACAAGCAATAAGTATTTCTTCCTATTCACTGTGATGGGATGAGCTCTGAACCTCTCCTCCAGAGATGGAAAGGCTGGTCTGGGCAAACTTAAAAACACAAATCACTATTTGGTCTCAATTAATTTCTCAATCTCCAGAGATAAGGCAGCCACATACCAACTTGCAACCATCTTGTGCAGGTTAGAAACACATAAATCATAATGCACTCCTGGCCAGAGATAAGGCAAAATTAAAACAGTCTGATTTGAGATCATCCCAGCACCAAAACTTATTAACTATGAACTAGGCAGTCCTTTACGATACACTATCAAGCAGAACATAAAGGGTGGTTATGTTCACCCTCAAAAGGTTATACCACAAGCAAGAGAAAAACAATTATTAAGACCCTGTGCCTGAGAAAGACAACATATTATAAACCCAGACTATTTCCTAAGCCTGAAAGAGCTGAATCTACAACTACAATAAGAAAGATAATGTAGTTTAAACTATTTAAAAAAATTCTATGGGAGCCTCATCCCTTTTGATGTTAAGTCACTTTCAGAGCATGACATATTAACAAATCACTCAGTGTTACACATTTATTTGAGGGAGTAAACACGAAGAGAGATGGTATCTTTCCTTGGCTACAGTTAACTACAGCTCTCTTGAGGATACACCCAAGTAACTAAAAAAACCTCTCTAAAATTATTTGAAAAACAAAAAATACCCAATGGGTTCAGAGAGTCATCACTTCCTTGAATCCGCCTCAGAGTGCAGTTCACAGCTTCAGCTTTTCTGCCCAGCCTCCACTTTTCTATTCTCCTCACTCTGTGGCAGGATATTAACCCAGAAATACAGAAGTCAGATTTTAGAGTGATCAGCTAAGCCACTGAAGACAAAGGCAAGAAAATAATCGCAACTGTTGAAATCTGTGACTTAATGGATACCTTATGAATTCAGGATCTTTGAGAACAGTTAAGAATAGCATCATTATCAGTAAATGGGAACTTTGGTATCATGAATATCTCATGCGTAAGTAAGTGTCATGACAGGAACTGCAGAACCAGAGGTTTGAGGAACAGTCTGAAAAAGGAAGGTTTTCAGCATTGTGAAATGCTTATGTTGGGAATTGAAAATGTAAGTGCAGGCAAAGGTCTTTAAAACAGCAACTTAAAAATACATATTTTTTAAATTGCATATTGGTCTTAAGAATTATCACCAACAGAGTATCTGAGATCCATTCCAGAAAAGTTACAAAAAAAATACAGTAGGATATGAGCAGAAGAAGCTCCTAGTCTCAATACTCCCTTTCATATCAAAAGCAGTTAAAGCCAAAAGGCTGAACACTTAGCTTCAGGGCAACGACTGACTTCTCTATTCACTAACACAAAGCATACTTCCAGACAGTGTCAGTGAAAGTGCACATCTCTCAGGCTATGTCCAGATTACCCCTGCCTCTACAGCTGTTGACAAGTAGAAATGCCCCTAAATCTTCACACTTCCCCATCTCCCCTGCTCTGACATGAAAAGCAGAATGGGATAAAACAGCTGACCTGCCAAACATTACAACTAAGGCACACCAAAAATACCGGGGTGGCTTTGTAGCTTCAACTTCCACTAAAAAAAATCACAAAAAAAATTACCAAAATTGCATTGGAAATGCTTCAGCACAGTCTCCAAGGGTGTTTGCAAAACTATCAAATTTTGCTAAGCCATATCAGCTAGTTCTTGTGGAAGCTCCTTTAGTCAGTGACTCATACCAGGGTTTTACTCTTGAAAATGTCTTCTCACTGAAAAATTTGGAGATTTAAGAGAAACAAGAAACTCAAGGGCTCTAGCACTGGTGTCCAGATCAACAAATAGCACAGTCTACTTCCTCCCCATATTTAAGTGGAAAGCCCGGGTTCTGTGGAGCCTGCAGATATTAACAGCATATTACGCCCTTCTTCAAGTATGTTGATAATGGCAAGACACATTCTCATCAACAGAAAGCTGGCATAATTCTTGTTTCCAAACTTCCCCAAAGAGCTATTTTCCATGTCATCAACTAGTATTATATTAAGTAAACAGCATCAGTGCAGCTAATGAAGAGCTAAAAATTTCACAGCCATAATAAAAGATCATAAAATATTCAGTTAATTTTCATTCAGGTATTTATACATAAACACAAAATGCTTCCTTTGTTTTCTTTGTAAACACTTTGATACTTGAATATCACAAAAATATTTTAAGATGTGTGGTGGCTAATTTAAAGGTAAAAGAAAAACCTAAAGCAGCTCTATCAGGCTGAAAGCCATACAAGCAGATCAGGTTTTATAAATAAAAGCCAAGCATTTTGCTCCTTATTTGATTCTGCCCTCTTTGGTAAGGTATTCCCTCAAGCTACTTCTAACAACAGCACTGAATAGGAAAAAGGAAGAATGTGAACCATCTGAACTGGCAGCTCAGTACGTAACTCAGTAGGACAACTCTGAAATCTGAGGGCTCTCTAAGGTTGTCATCTTTTACATGAGTCATTCATAAGCTTAATGAACAGGGTAGGCTGATTAAATTTAATGCAAAAGAGAGCCTGAGTTTAATATATTTTAAGCTTGAAGCTGCACTTGCACAGCACTGCTGTACTGAACAGGGAGCCTGAACCAGTATTTCTTCAGTAGCAAGGTGGTATGTGTGCCTGCTGGGGGTGACCTATTCTGCAGCTGTAAGGCACACTGAATGCTTCATTCTCTTTACTGTGTTCAAGGTTTTAAGAGTTACACAAATTGCAGAGTTAGATGTATCCATGACTCCTTCTCCAGAAAGGAAGCTAGGGCTGACAACATCCATCAGTGGATAATTTCCTTAAGTAACCAGGGTTAAGATCATTTGTGTCCTCTGAAGCACCCAGTGCTCAGTTCAGTTGATAAATACAGCAGCATGCGCAGGGCTTTTCCCGCCTCTCTTAAAAAGATGGGCCTCCCCACCCTAAATACCTATCTGTGAATCCTCTTTCATCCATCAAAAGAGACACTAAACAAACTTCACTTTCCAAACCACTTTAAACATTTATGGCATTGCATGCAACAAAACTGTTAATAGCCCCTTGACAAAATACAAAATGGAAATCATCTAAACAAGAGACAAGCAACAAAACACCACCTAATTAACTAGGGAAGGAAGCCTGGAGCTAGAAGTACGAGAACATAGTTTATTCTTTTGTAGCAGAGTAGCAATTTTACTGCAAGGTCAAAGAAAACTGAAAAGCTCGGCTGTACTGAGCTTTGGCCCAAACCAAGTGGGAGTGCACCAGATCATGACCAAAGGCTTCTCAGACCAAAAATTAACTTTGCAAGTTAAAAATGGACAGACCAGGAAGACAGCTGTATAGGAAAGTAACATATTCCTGGTGTAGGTGACAAGCTTAGCCTAAGAAAGAAGCCACGGACATTTTCTCTGAGAACTTGCAAGATTTCTAAACTTCTGTTATCAAGCAATGTATCTGGTAGTGGGGATTTGGCAGAGTTTACTGAAACACAGCAGTGGATGAGATGATAGCACAGAGGAAGCATGAGAAAAATGACTGATCTTGCACTGGGAAATGCAAAATCAGCTCACAGAACCTAGAAAGGATATCAGTGGGAGGTGTAAGAAAACTGGTGCAATCACAGAAAGTGCTTCTTTTCCCAAAATAACAGTTTGGGTCAGATCATAAGAGACTGAATTCAGGCTACTTAAACCATGAAGAAAATCTGAACATAGTTATTAATAGATTAGTATCTCCTCCTTGGTATCATGAAAACAGATATGAAAGCAACTAGTTGTCTGAAGTCTTCATTGTGGTAAAACAGATTATGAATCCAAAAAAACCTAAAGGGTGACACAGGAACACCTCCCCTTGGCTTTTGTTTGGATTCTACTGTGGTAAGAACCTCAGGCTATGAAGAAGTCACCATCAGGAACATGCTTTCTTCAGCTGCATCCCCAGTTAGTTTTGTTTCTTTGAATATCCGTTTTTTTCATTTTATAACTCCATTTCAGAGAAGCTTAGAGACCCAGCTTCCAACATGTGCCTTCTGTGATCACGAGTACTGCAGTTTCGGATGCACCAAGTGAGGTATTTAGCAACCAAAGTAACATTTAGGAGAGCAAGTAGAACACTGCTTTCCAAGACACCTATGTTTTATTTCACAGCAGCAGGGTGCATCCAGTTAGCACTGACAAAAGACTAAAATCTGTGCCAAGATATATTTCACTAAAAGATGATGGCAATACTTGAACATTGTCCTTGATTTAAGGAACCTCAAAGAACACTAGTATATAACTGCAACACTGTTACTGTTCTGCTCTAGGGTATGCTATTAGGGAAGTCATGGCAGTGAAATTCACAAAGTAATGCATTCTTATTGTGCTTCTATAAAACTGACTGAATGGACTCATGCATGTACAGTTCTCATGTTAAGTGCACTACAGCTGAAAAGAATAGAGATGCTGTATTTGACCATTTCAAATATAGTATGCTAGAATTTTGCCAGCAGAAAGCACAAACAATTCTGGCATCCTGCATTTCAAGAGAGAAGGAAACTCCGCAGCTCAATGAATGCTATAAATATCACAGAAATACGCACCTAATAAAACTTTCTCTTTTTTTTCCCCCTCCAGCAAAGAGGGTTAACATTTATGTCACTATCCACGACATTAAAGATGCCTTAGGTATCAGTATCTGCCAAAGAAAATGAGAAAAAAAATCATTTCAGGGAATGCCACCTGGCAGAAGGAGGAGATAAGGGAGAACAGAAGCAGGTCACTACTGCTTGTGGTGACAGGTAAGTTCCTCCCAGGCTGCCCCACCTTCCCAAGTGCCCTCATACAACACGCATGAGGCCCTGGAACAGGATGGACAGACAACTGATGATGTGGACAAGGTTTCTCCTGCTGCGCTGATCCTCTTTTCTCTAGGAGAAAGACCCAAGGGAACACATGAAGATGTGTCAGGAAAGTGTGGGCTGGATATAAGAAAAGATTCTTCATCCAGAGGGTGGCTGGACATTAGAACAGGCTCCCCAGGGAAGTGGTCACAGCACCAGCCTAAAGAAGCATTTGGACAATGCTCTCAAGCACATGGAGTGAATTTTGGGGCTGTCCTGCACAGGGCCGGGAGTTGGACGCCATGATCCTTTTGGGTCACTTCTGACTCAGGATATTCTATGGTAAGTTTAAAAACAGAACATTTTAAACATTGATCAGAACAAGTAGCAAATTAACTTCCTGCTTTCAAGGTCTATTTTGAGAGGCTGGTGGTTGTTGGTGCTGCTACAAGACCATGTTAGTCCTTCCACAGAAGAAGGCCTCTTAACATGTAATGGTTGAACATGAAATGGCTGGGACACTGTCAGGCAGGCCATGAAAAACTTAAGATGCAGGAGTTAAAATGAAAGAAGGCACACAAAAGGAGTGAAACTGGGCAAATCAGGCATTTCTCCTTAGAAAGTGGACTCAGCTGACAGGGTGAATGCACAGCAGGGGACTGACACGTAACTTTTATCCAAGTTCCCATGTTTCACTCAGTTTATGATACAATGGGCAAATATGTAATAGTATTTTGGGACTAAAAACTAGCGTATTTTTCAGCATGTAAGTCTCTCCAACATGCAATCATACAACACCTGCAGAGACAGGGAAAAACTGCTTCTGTATCCCTTGTCTCATTTATCAGTTTGTCTCAGACTTACAGTACATGCTTTGCTATTTGTCAGAGATGGAAAACATTCCTGTACTAACTCAGAGGTGTAAGTGTCTGATTAAACACTCCACTTAGTGCAACCAAGCCTGGCAGAACAGTGGCTGTACAATACAACACAGCGAAATGAGATGAGGAACTGCAGGGAAAGGACAACCAAGTGCCTTTCGTCAAGCATACCAAGAAGGGCACACATCTCTTTTTTTTCTGAGATGTATCCTGGAGAATTTTGACACTTTGTAAAAAGCAAGTCTCCTATAACATTTGAAAGGCACATTTCAGAAACTAGGTCAGTCCTCAACAATGTGCTATTAGTATCTTAAACACAAGGATGGTTTTAATTATCAAGCAAATGCACATCACTGCATCAGCAGAAACACAGCGGGTTGCTTCCCTTTCCTCCACTTTCCAGGTACAATCTCCACCTGCTTCGTGAGTCATTACCCACAGACCGCTGTATCAATGTATATGGATTTCTTGGGCAGTAACTTAAACATATCATAGAACTTGAGTCAGGATTTTGTAAGGACTGAGCCTTGGGATCCTCAAACCAAAGAGAATATACCATTTTTCTATCTGAAATACTTTGATCTGTCAGATCTTATTCATATCTATGCACAAAAACCAAGACAAATAACTTTGGCTATATATGGCTAGAGCTAGCATTTTAAAGGATTGCATGGTATTCAAGCCAGAGAGGAGGATCACAGCTTCCCATGTTGGGATCTCTGAGTTCATCTTCCACAACTCTGCTTGACTAAGACTGAGATAAAGTTGCATTCATTAGTTCAAAATGTTAATGGTCACACTTCAATATTTGCATGCCATCTGAGGATCAGTCTGGCATTCAGGCTTTGTGCAACGACAACGCCTAATGTGAGGTTTTTTTTTTCAATCCTTTGGCTTCCCTAAAGCCAAATATTAGCAACTGAGCACATTAATGTGAGGTTTCTTTATTCAACTGGGGTTTCTCTTGGTTACTGTATACTACTAGTAGTAACTGGTTTTGGTTTTTTTACACATTTGTAAAACTACTGTATGACCACGGTCATTTCTATACATCAATTTAGCTTGATCTCAATGTCACACTATACAATGATCTTTCTCACAGCCCTAACCATATTCCTGGTTAATTCTACCTTCATGCAGGTAGAATTTCCTCCAACAGCATTGGACTCAGAAACATACTCTAAAGGTACTTAGAAATATATGAAAACAAAGACTATTTCTGGATTTTCTGTTTTCCTAACAAATGCTTTGAAATGTTCTTTTATCTAACTGTTTGTTATGTACTTTTCCACACAACAGCCGTTCCGAATTCTATTAAAAATATTTACAACATGAGTGCATCCTTTCACTCTTTTAAGATTTAATCTAAAAACTAACCAAACAATTAAAGATGAAATCCTTTATTAAATTAGTGTGGCGGAGGACTGGATTTCACTTTCTAACATAATAATTTCCTCCTACCATCAGTCAGTCACACCTGAAGGCAGGCCTGAAGTCATATGGAAGTGAGGACATTTACACATCTCCACTAAAAAGTTATTTACTCTAGAATGATAAGTTTACATCCTCATCACTCTTTTCCCTTCCTCTCTTTTTCAATTCCAACAAATACAGGTTCCAAAGACTTCGGATAGAGTTGATCTCGAGGACAGCAAAATGACAGCAGTTTAGAACAGACCATTTCTGATCCCCATCAAGGCAGGATATCAGTTAATTGCTTAATTCTCATTAAGCTTGGCCAAACAGCCCTAATTAAAAAAAAAAAAAACACATAAGACAACTAAAAAATATGAAATTTTTAGTTAATGATATAAAAACAAAGCAGTGCCAATATTCATACTTACAGGCTGAGGCTGTTCTGCAATACAGCAGTTGAAACACAACCAAAACTCACTCATTCTTTACAGTCTGAAGTGGGAACACGGATAAAAAGCAGGACTCAACCTTCGTAAGTGTGTCTGCAGGTACTAAGTTCTTTGACAGGTTTATTTTTAATGGCTCCAATGTGAAAATCTTTTTTTCTGTTGAGTTCTTCTCCAAAGACAACTCAGTCCCAGGACAAAGAACTTGAAGGCAAAAAGTTATTTTAGAGTCTTCTTCCAGGAGGTTGATCCCAGCACCAGAGAAATATTACGTATGCTTCTTTGGTCCCTAGCGTTACGTGAACCTGAAAACAGAAGTACATTAATCAAAAAGAGAGAATATAAATAATCTCAATCTCCCAGCCAGCCACCCATACCTCTAATTTCTTGGTAATACCCTGAATCACAGACTGAAGAGACACTAGCAAACAAGTCATATGCTTATTTCTACAGTGACTACCAAAACCAGCATATACCATAAATCCATATGAGACTTAGATTCCAGCTTTGGTTAGATGAAGTGATATCAAGAACTGGTGCCCAGTCTCTTGGCAGTCATCTTGGTTTGTTTCTAAATTTCAAATGTCATTTCAGAAAGTGATAATTGTCCATACATCCCTTTACACTTCTTAGGGAATCGCACCTATAATCACATCATATTCCTCAATAGAAAAGTTACCCAGTCCATTCACAGTGTGAGGTTTAAATGGTATTTAACCCCAACCCTGTTACACAATTCATCAATGTGTAAACACAATCAAAGGCATGCTTTCCTAAATATTGAGGGAACAAATAAATCTCTGTATATGAAAAATTTGCAAAATGGCTGGACGTGGTCAACACAATATATCTTCCTTCCACCCTCATCTACCCTATGTTTCATTTACAGTTTACTTCAAAATAGGATATTATTTGTAGAGCTTGAAACTGTTTCCTTAAACCTCTAAAGCTCCTCAAGTGGAACAATGAGGCTCCAGATTCCAACCATTCCTTTGGTAAAATAATGTTTGTTGGTAAACCTCCATTCCGGTTTCTTTCAGCAGGAGCGCAATAAAAATTCCTGTGAGATTTCTCTTATCTTGCCATATATCATAAACTTTACTTGCAGAGAAAGTGAGATAATGAGTATTCAGAAGTTTTTACAGGCATACTCCTTAATAATAATTCTTTATAAGACTGCATCTTCACTCACACAGATGTTTGCACGACTATTACTCCTATACAATTCCTCACAGCATGAAGTGGTTTGGAGACTCCGTGCAATGCATAAAACTGCACATCTGTATGTACACACGTTCTGTGGCACAGCTTTGCTGCCACCTTCATTAGTTCTCTACGTGCCAAAACAAGAGCAAAGATATGCAAAGATGTCCCTCATTTACTACACACATGCCAAGTCACTGCACTGTGTGGCCACGGCTAGCTAGGTACTTTCCAGGACTACTGTCTACAACACACACAAAAGGAACACAGCAGAACCTCCCCCATACTATACCCAAGGCCTTTGGGAAGCTTTCACACTTCTTAACTTTTAAGACACTAACTGAAGCTCTTTGAGAAATCAATGCATGCTGCAGTAACACCACCTAAATAGCAAAACCCCAGCCAAAGTACTCGCATACTTGCACTTCCTACCTTTGAAAAATAAACTGATAGGGTCAAATTAGGTTTATATGCCTGTTTCTGGCATACCTGGCCTAAAGATCAGAATAGGAAGGGGGGGAATTGCTAGGTTATCCTATTGCTAACACCATATAGAAAAGAGCAATTTTATTAAACAGGATACCTTGAGGATAAGAAAAAAACCTAAACAAGCAAACTACCCCCGTTCTGACAAAAATACTTCTACACAACCGTTTGCTTGTCAGACACTTAAAAAAAAAAAAAGGTCTTACAACAGTGCTATCATGACATTTTCACTACTTAGAAGACATCTTTCCTGCTTTAAAGATCACCATCTAAATCCCATGAATGAGTCAAGAAACTGCAATAAAACACGGGACTCAACAACCAGTATGAAAATAAAAGTCTCTAAGGAAGTTCTCACTCCATAATTAGGTGGCTTCACACCATTTTCTCAATTATTCTGGTGACTAAAAATTTCATGAACTTTAAACAGCATGACTAACAAAGAAAACCTTGACAGGAAAATACTCTGATGTTCTCTGCAGGCTCAGAATTTGCATGCTACACAATTCTTTTCTAAATTTGATCCAGTATGTTACAAAATCAGAAGTAAAACACAGTTAACTCCTGTTAAGCATGTAACATTTAGTAATTCTAGTCCAGTGCCTGTACATCTTATGTCTCCTTAAAAGTTGGCTGATTTACTTCTGAGAAGATAGGCTTGAAGTTGTTCTGAAACACAGAAATGCACGCCCAAAGCTAGCTGCTCAGATTATGAGAAACTGAGAAATCAAATACTCAAAGTTTGCATTTTTAAGTTTGATATATTGTAAGCTGCTGGAGCAATAAATGGATATCATGCACTGAATTTTTCTTGCTCTGCAAATGCCCCAATATTCTGATTTGTGACTCCTGAATTTATGACACTTGTTGCTTCCGCCCAATTTCTTTTTGACAAAGTCCAGAACTGACATATCAAATTCTTGTTCTCATGGAGGGTTAACTTTGATCTGGCTGTTACACTCAAGTGCAGAAGTCATGCACTGAAAGGGCAGGGAAATTCCTTTTGTTGATCTGTCTCTGTGTTTGTTCACTGATAGCTGGCACACTCCTCCAGCTCACTGCAGCCTCAAGCGCTGTGCTGAGCTGAAGCCCTGGGAACAAACCTGAAGGGCTTGTGTGAGCACCTGTGAGCCTCGAAAGCTCCTGCTGGTTACAGAATACCCAAGGCTGCAGAAGGCTTGCTCTCCACAGCCACGCTCTGCATGCAGGACTTGCGACCGCCGGGACAGTCAAAACTGACTCTCCGCCTCAGATCTAAAGCTTTTGAATGACAAAGTCAAGTTAAAGATTGTAAATAATAATCTCTGATAACATGTTTATTCTTAGAAATGCATTTTTAGGCCTGTGAAGTGCTACATTTGCCTTTATTTTGGTGGTTTTGCAATCACTAACAACACTTCTTCAACCTGCTGATTTTTGATAAAAATATACGGTTGATGTATTAGTAAGTCCAGAGAAAACTGACATTAACTGCACCTCTTAAAAGGCAAACACATGCTTAGAAGTATTTGTTAGAGCTCTGGAATTTCACACACCTTCCCAGTTTGATAAACAAATTATTTTTACAGGAACCAAGTTAATATAAATATCAGGTATAAATCTGCTGCACCAAAATGGAAAGAAAAAGCAATTAAGCTGAAAGCAAAAAGTTGTATTGGTGCTGTGATGTTAATGACAACACACCAGAATTTCTCTTACACTGCCAGTTGCTTGTTTAAATACCAAGTTGAAACAGGAAAATTCTGCTGTTCTTTTCCAAATTATTGGTTATAAAGAAAGGAAGAAAAAAGCATCATAGCGACCTACAGCTACTAGCCAGGTAATTATGTAATATCAGCGCACCAGCAATCTCATGGGAAATTGTTACTGCAAAGCTTGAACTGCACCCCAAGCCTAGCTGCAACTAATGAGGTCTCAAAATACATGCAGTATTTCACAGCTAGTTCTCTGCTTTTTCATAGGATTAAGACTTGAATCACAGAACCATAGAATGGTGTGGGCTGAAAGGGACCTTAGAGATCATCTTGTTCCAGCCTCCCTTCCACAGGAACACCTTCCACCAGACCGGGTGACTCAGGGCCCCATCCAACCTGGCCTTGACACTCTCAGGGATGGGGCATTTACAGCTTCTCCAGGCAGCCTGTGCCAGTCTCACCACCCTAACGCAGCATCGTTTGCAGTGTTGCTGCATTTGTCTGTGCAGATTAGCCAGACGAAGAGCACAACAGAAGCTGAATAATACTTCATGGTAACAGTTCTGCCACCCTTGGTTTTGCTCTCTGCCCAGTTGATGGTGCTCGGAGTGGCAGAACAGCATAAAGCTCGCATTGAAAAGACAAGACAACTACTCTGACCCAGAAATTTATCAGAAATTTATCACTGATTTGATTTTCCCATGTAAACTTTTTGAACTCTGAATGCAACTTACTTTAGAGTGGATGATTCACATTACAAAAATGCACAGGACTATCATGCTGAACAACTTTGTCACATTTTAAGGCTTTTATACCTTAATTATGATTTCAATTCCATAACATTTACAGAAATTCTTAAGTATGAAGAAATCAAGATTTTAAAAGTATTACACAGTTTAGAATTTGAGGTGAAAAGCAATAAGGTAATTTTCATTACTCTAAGGCTTACTCCACTGTGGCCGGTCTAATGCAAAAACCAAAACTACTGCTTATTGTTAAACAGCAGTCACAAAGGCACTCAGTGCAAGCACCACACTAATGACTAGTGGGCAAAGCACATTCTGTTACAGTACCATCCATTTTTCTTACTAAAGCAGTATTAGCTGTTCTTTGAGAAATATATAAAACAGGAAAGGAGAAAGACAAAACTAAGAAATCAATTTTCCCTCTGAGCTCTTCACATTTATTGATATAAAGCAGGTTAGACAGCATTTACCTTAAATGATCCAAACAGGAATATGCGCTATGCTGTGGAGAGTCAGTTAGAATAAAACTACTTAGTTAATTTTACAGCTTGAGAACAGCCTGCTCTTTTTAAAAAAGCATCTCTAGTTCCTTTTAAGGGTGAACTTTCTGCATCCTTTGAATTCATACTGTTCACTGTGGCTTCAAACAGTTCACTGTGGCTTCAAACAGTTAGTGTGGTAACAAGGCTCTTTGACCATTACTTGAAGCAAATAAAACCACAGGAAGAGAGAAAAAAAAAAAAAATTTACACATGTTAGTATCTGAATTTAACTAGGTTTGCTCCAAAGCTCAGACTACTATTTAAGGAGAATTGGGAAAAAAGGGTTAAAAAAAAAAAAGCAAATAATGAACAAAAAGTCCTAAGTATGCCATGTCACAGTATGTCATAGTATGTCATGACAAAACATGCTGTACCACAATAAGCACATGTAGGCACAAAGTCATGACCAAGCCTACTACTACTATTTTAGTCTCAAGTACTTCATAAGAAAACACTTTACAGTTATTCTTACTATATTAGATTCATTCCATGAAATATATAGGTATTTTGATTTGGTTTTTTTTGCCTTAAAGGCTTTGAAAAACTATCATTTCTTTCAATACTTCTTTCATGTTTTTCCCTTTAAATCTCTGTTGTAGCCGCACTATTTCCTCTTACTGATGACTAACCAAAAATGTGTGGAGGAGAGGACTAAGGTGTGTTCAAACCAAGAGAGAGGTTGTGCTGGTGTACACTTCCATACACTTACAGCTGTAGCAACGAGAGGACACTCTCCAGCTCCCAAAGGAAGTGAGAGGTGTTTATTCATTTGCCAGACTCATTTTTTTGGGAAAAAAAAAAAAAACAAACCTACAAGAAACAAGAGGTTTTAAACAAAGACAACCAACAGAGAAAGTTGCCTTCATTCATTAATTTTGTATCAAATGCTTTATATCATTGGGGCACGGCACTTACAGAAGCACTCTTCCTCCATTTCCCACTAGCAGAACAGACACTTCTGGGGACTTTTGACACTGATTTTAATGCAGCAATTACGTTTTGCACTTTCAAATTCTGAGAAACTTGAGCTGCAAGTAACTCTTGCCACACAAAAGACAACATTCACCATCAACACAGCCCAAATAAGGCTGAAATCCTTTTTTCATTTCCTCATAATCTTCCCAGATCAATTCTGCCTCAAACCCCTCGCAAGTGCTTTAGGGTTTAGTTTCAAGACATTTAACTCTCTTCTTCAAAGTCTGAGTTAGACTTTCTAGTACATTTTCAAACCCTGAAATGTATGTCCTGACTCAGTAAAAAGGTTTATTAATGTCTCTGTGATACAGTTTTGCACATTATTACTAAAGTGATAAGATTTAAGGGTTTATTTTGGGATTATTGGTGATTTGGAGTCAGTTCTTATTTTTTGCCCCCATTTATACCGAAATGGTTTTCATTAGTATATTTCCTTAAGCAACTTAGGAATAGGTTGTACTTCAAATCAAGCTCAACACAAACTAATAGCCATAAAAAAAAACTATTAGAAGAGCAATTTGCTTCCGAGTTAAAAGTTTCAAAGACAGATGAAAACAGAGGAATAGGATAAAGGTACTATTTACAGCTTATTTAAAGGAGATAGATAAGGTGATTTTTTTAATTGTTGCTGTTGCTAAGGGAACACAGTTCAGCTTTAGGAACAATCACATCTTTCACTGGAACACCTCCAGTTTTTGTGTTCTCAGTTTGTAGGAAGCTATCACAAGATCCCTGCAATAAATGTACTCACCTGGAATAATACATGGGAGGGCAGCAAAAGATGCAGGAAGGAAACCACAGCAAGTTTGTAAGGAGAAATACTAGGTTTTCCTTATCAGGTTGCTGATGGCATGTGAAGAAGGGAACGGCAGGAAAGCACACAATTCTGTCAAGGACAGCTCACCGAGTGTGACAGTAAACATATTTGCAAGTGCCAGCTGTGACCTTAGAGCAGAAAGCCTTTAAGAATCTTTACAGTTTTTTTTTTTTTACACTCCCATCTGCAACTGCCTGAGTTTACTCTGCAGCCCTTCAGCTACATTCATTTATTTCACCTGAGAATATGATCCAGCCCTTGAAAGGTCCTTATTATTTTTGTGCACAGAACCAGTAAATGAGACAGTGTCACACTAGTCACATTAAAACTCTTCATGTCCAGCTCCATTTCAAAGCTTCCTCCTGTCTTTAATTAATAATTACTTTTGATATATATATATATGGGTTCAATGCAGCTTTCTGAAACAGCCAATTCATAGCTTATACTATTCCCCATATTTACATGCCAGGAAAAACCTACTTCTCTTGAAACCATGGCATTAAATATCTAATAGTTAGACACTATGAAAATATATAAAGATTAATACAAAACTAATAATTCAGAATTATTTACTAAGTAACAGGAAGGCAAACCAAAGACTAAATGAATTATGTTCTCTCCTACCTAAGACATAGTCTAGGGATATTTTGCCCTACTGACAAAAACAGTCAGTTAAGAACAAGCGAGAAACCTTTGAGAATTCACTCCTACGGTTTAGCAACTCTGATTTCATACTGACTTCCTATTTGCATTTAAAAAAATATATATTCTGTTAGGCAAAGTTTTAATTGGTCAGTAACATTTTCTTCTTAAGTGGCAAGTCCTACTGAAGGAAAAACAATACATTTCTCAGCTGGCCTCCTTACTTCTAACAGGTAATACCAGTCAGGGAGGAAAAAAATAAACAGGGCAAAGTAATGGTCCAAGGTAAACTGTCAACAATGTACCATTTCTGTAAAGAATGGAAAGAAAGAAACCCCAAAACAAACAAACGAATCCCAGTTTCATTCCCAAAGAATGCCCAGTTATTACTTCTAAAGCAATGATGGGGAATCCTCAACACTGGCATTCAGGGAGACCATTTTAAAAACAGTGCAGCATTAGAGAGAATGGAACAGTCTGTGCTCATGATGTACTACATGACAGACCATACAGGATACTGAAGGGACCCTCACCTGTTTTTAGTATGACAATAGATAAAAAGCACTACTCACAGCACTTATAATGTTCTTTTTTTCCACAGGGAACTAATACATCAAAGCAATTCCCAAGGAAAGTTCGGGATGGAGGAAAGGAGTAAGTGTGAACAAGAGAAGAAAGGTCATTAAAAGTGCAAGGAGTTCACATAGGCAAACTCCTACCAGTACAGTAAGTGTATCATGTCAAAAAATGTATCACCATGGCATACCACTATTTCAGACTTTAACCAGCTATTGTAAAACAGTCCTGCAACACAAGTCTGACATGGTATCTAAAGAGATTTTGATACACTTCAGCAAATGAATGCCGTCACTTCTGTTGTCCCAAATGCCTGGTGCGCAGGGCCAATTTACACACTGAGAAAAGGGATCTCTATTTTTCTATTCTAGTTTGTGCAAGGTAGGGAGCTAGGTGGCAACCCACAAAAGGCTGACTCCCCAGTCATCAAAACTTTACATCATTTATACATTTTAGCAAACAAAAAAATCACAATTCATTGGCTGCAAGTTACACAGTTCTCTTCAATTAGTATTACACCTTCTGCTGGTTAAATGATTCTCATGCTGATTAGTCCACATGCTCGGACTTTCTCCTGAGTCAGTGGGTTTCTTTAGTTGGTGGGCTGTGAGTCAGTGATCCCAGTCTCCCTCTGCCAGAATTAAAGTTTTACCCAGTTGGAGCTGATCTCAGCACAGTTGCTGTGTTTGCTTTATTAGTTTCTTCCTTATCTTAGGAGTTCTGCCAAAAGTCCTTGTGGCACATAAGTTCTGCTTTGTTTTTGTCCACTATCAGCAGTACATCCTTCTCCCCAAGCTTTGTCAACCTCCCTATGGGTCTGAGATCACAGAAGAACGTCAAACTCTAAATCTTAACAAGGAAATTCTACCTACAAGTAATTTATCTAATACCTGGACATCACTTCTTCACCTCCCACTCATGTACAAAACAATTATGAGAACAAGTGCAGTAAGCACAAGCATTGTCACATTTTGTGGGACTGGATAAGTCAATTTCACTCGACACTACCCAGGATTCACATGTGCCCGTTTGAAAAGCCAGATTAATCATCTCTGTTTAAGTCCTCCTTGGCATGTGACAAGACATGCTTCAAATAGGAAGAGTGCATCAGCAGGATGTCTCTGCTTTACCTTTCAGTTCCACAGCTTGCAAGCAACAAAACAGAAGTAGGTTTTTGTTCGAAGTACGACAGAACTGCATATTTTTAATCTGCTAGCATTTAAGGCCTTACCAGTTATTAATATTTGTTCTCTAGCCCTTTTATAATTTCTCTATTATTAGCTCGTTTAGATGACTTGAACTCTGTGTATGTACCCACATGCAGGCACATGGGAGATTGCTTAAAGAAACTTTAAAGTTAAGACAAATCACATTTTCAAAGGTACTTTGGGCCACTCTAGAGTAGACATGGAATTTAGGACTTTTGGAGCATACACTCACAGAAGTTGTAGGCAGAGGCCTGTGAGTTCATGCAGTCCATTTTCTCAAGTGTACCAATTCCCAGGAAGCAGTACAGTCTATTGTTACTGCCCAATGTACTGTACTTTCAGAACCCACTTAAATGACCACTCTGCAGCTTAATACAGGTGACATCTCTTGGCTTCAACTTCTACCACCTTTACTTCTTTGGTTTGCTCATTTGAAGAGCACTCACACAAGAACCACTCATACACAAATTAGGCTTTGACTGGTCTGAAAGGGTATCAGTTTTTCCTCACCAGACACTTGATAACAGTGTACTAAACACTCAGTTCATTTTACACTAAGTCCATCTTCTGACTGAAAATGGTGCAGAAATACCACCCAAGTCAGGCCGAAAAAGCACGATGTTACTGGGGCATACGGCAGAGCCAGAAAGCAAAGAAATTTTACAACTAATGAGAGCTGGCAAGTGCTAACTGGGCCTGTTTAGATCTCACTCTAAAGATAAGCATGGGGAGCGGCACCAGCAGACTCACAAAGCAAGTCTCATAAAGAATGCTTTTGTCAGAAACCTGCATACAAGGAAAAATCCTTACCATAGCGTTATGTGTGGTTTCAGACCAGACCATGTTGAGAAAAAGAAAATTGGTAAAATGATGGGTTTTTTCTTATTCTCCATCAATAGCCAGAGAGCAGCTAGCACATAATTGTGTAACGCACAGCACAAGGTGATGCCTAAACAGGAGGGTCAGGTTTCATCTTTTTCTAGCAGTGTACAGCAAGAAATGGTTTTTTTTCCCCTGCCTCCAGACATTTCTCAAGTCCCTTAAGGGAAAGAAAAATCTAGACATAACTATAGTATCAAAAAAAATCTGGTCCAAGTACCATAACTTATGCCATAATGCATTTAAGAATGTCCTAATTCTGTAATACTTTAACAAGTACAAAGAAAATGATGAACTGAAATACAGCTACTAAGAAGTACACACAGAGAGCTTCTACACTTCCACAGCACAGATAACCCCTGTAATCCACTTCTACACACAAGAAACCCACTAAATACTATGACTGCATGTGCATGCTCATGTCCGTATGAAGCCACACACACAATCTATAATTAGTAACTGCAGCAATCATAAAGTATTTCATTCCTATGGCTAAGGCTATCATGCTATATCCAGCCAGTGTGAAAATCACCAACCATAAAGCTAATAAGCTTTTACCTCTACAAACTTCAGCCAGCCAGCCTGTACTAAGGAGAACAACTACAAACTGAAAAAAGTTTCTAGGGCCACCTGAAAAAAGCCCCCATATACTAGAGTTGGAGTCGGTATGAGTAACATTTTTCAGGTCAACAACCCTTTTTGGTTCTTCTTTTTGCTGGAAGGACAACTCATTTTTCAAAACAGAATGAAATTTAGAAAAGGGAGAAAAATCAGAAACTCTCCAGATTTTTTTGTACCTACAGTTGCTCACACTAAGCCATTTACACATGCACAGAGTCATACCTCATTAATAGCAGTAGCACCAGTACCTATACAGGGCTGTTTATCATAGAGGAAATACTGTAATTCCCAAAATATCTTCTTTTGTGACTATCTTCAAACTTCAGCTTGATTCGGATAATGCACATTAATAATGTGCATTAATTAAAAGCAATTACTGCTCTTTGCTTCTCCCCTTCCCAAGATGAAATTCACTGCAAATGATCCTTAATATTGAGTTGAATTTGAGTATTTAATTTACTCTTTAAAATACGTCCTTGACCACAGAAAGCTCTTGCTACTTATACTGATAAAATGTTTATCTCCACAGAGTATGAAAAAAATGTAACTACAAACAAAATCTTGAAAATCCTCGCTGGCTTTCATTTTGTGATAGATAGACAGATAGACAGACAGACAGATAGATGGATGCTTACTACTTTTTTGGTTGGATATCAAGTTTGTTTGGCAAGTCCGTGATGGATGCACCCATTCTGAAAGAAGAGTGCTTTGATTCAGACATCACCAACCAGAAGATTTGACTGAAGTCAGTCCTGCTGTGCAAAACTGTGCTAGGCCATTATCTTCACAGGAACTAAGGAATCTAGGCCATGTCTTACCAGGAGCTAACAGAACCAGCCTGAGCTGACTGTGATGGGGTCACTCCCTCAGCCTTCTCTTCTCCAAGCTGAACAAACCAAGTGACCTTAACCACTCTTCAGAAGTCTTGCCCTCAAGACCTTCTACCATCTCGGTCACCCTTCCCTCTCTAATAGCTTTATGACCTTTGTAAATTGTGTAACACAGAATTGCCCCCAGCCCTCGATGTGAGGCTGCCTGAGTGCAGAGCAGAGCACCACAATCCCCTCCCTTACCCAGCCGGTGATGCTGTACCTGATGTCCCCCAGGACACAGCTGGCCCTCCTGGCTGCCAGGACATGCTGTTAAATAATGTTTAACTTGCCATAAAACCAAGCCCCAGATCTCTTTTCAACTCTCTTTCTGGACAGCTGCTTTTCAGACTCTTGCTCCCCAGTCTGTATATTCAAGCAACATTACTTTGGACCAGATGCAAAATCTGGCATTTGCTCTTGTTTCATATTAAGTTTCATATGGCTGGTGATTGCCCAGCTCTCTAGTCTATCCAGATCTCTCTGCAAGGCCTCTCTACCCTCAAGGGAGTCCACAGATCCTCCTAATTTAGTATAACTGGCAAGGTTACTCCATGTAATGCATTTTACTCAATACCTGCATTCAGACCATTTTAAAAAACATTAAAGAGCACTGGCCCTAAGATGGAGCCCTGTGGAACCCCACCAGTGACAGGTCCCCAGTCTGATGTCACCCCATTCACTGTAACCCTTTGTGCCTGACCCCTGAGCCAGCTGCCTACCCACCACATGATGTGTTTATCCAGCTGAGTGCTGGACATTTTCTCCACAAGGATCCTGAGAGACAGTGTCAAAAGCTTTACAGAAATCCAAAAAGATTACATCAACTGGCTTCCCTTGGTCAACTGGGTGGGTTACCTTGTAAAAGAAAATTAAGTTTGCCAAGCAGATCTTTCCCCTCATGAACTCATGCTGGCTGTGACCAGTGACTGTGTCGTCCTTAAGATGTTTTTCAATAACTCCCATACCGAGCACTGAAGTGAGACTGACAGGCCTGTAGTTACCAGTCCTTCTCACCTTTCTTGAAAATTGGGTTATATCACTGCTTAGTTTGCATTCAATTACTGCTTAATTGATTACCATTTAATTTCCATTCAATCACTGATTAATAGTAATTTGATCACCATTTAATCACTAATAAAAGCCTTTTAGTTAACATTATAAGCATGACTTCTCTTAGTTCACCTGCCACATGGCATTTTATATACTGGATAATATGAACAACTTTACCAAATAAAGTTCAATTTTAAGTTATTAAAATTTAGAAAAATAAAACAGGAAACCAGGTGGAGATGTACAATTTTAAACCCAAAGGACACTATACCATCTTTCCTACATATGCAGAAAAATAACTACGTACATATAGTCAGCTTAAAATAAAAATACATGGTGAACAAATTTTCAACACTGAAATACAGTTTCATTGAAGATACCAGAATTATTGACATAGTTAAGAAACAAAGTGCTATACAAAAAACGGAGTTTCAAAATGTTCCAGAAACATTTTAACAAAGTACATATTCTCAGAACAGTTACTGCGTTCTGCAATTTGAACCCAAAGGAAACTAGATTGTCTCCTCAGAAATGAGCTGCCTATCTTGCCAAGGAACACTGACTTGTGTTCCCTGTGTACCCACGAAAAGGCCATTACTGTTAAAAATGTCCATTTGTGAAATGTCCTGTGGGTAATATCTCAGTAGCAGAATAAAATCCACCTGGAGTTCTGCAGCCAGTGTAAAACCACTGCAAATCTCAAATGGTTTGGCGTTTACAGGAAGCCCCCACATATACAGGGGTGTATGGCTCACCTACATCGACAGGTATCCAGTGAGAGGATACCCAGACCAAAGGTGTCAAGGCTACAAGTGTTTTTTCCTACGAGCTTTGAACTAACTTGTTTATACCAGTAAATCTTAAACAGGTTAATTTCAGCTCCTGAAACTGAAAGCTGCTGACAAAACCACAAACAACTTGCAGTACTTGTCCACTAAATATGAAAGAAATCTTAGATATCTCAATGCTTAGCTTCTCACTATAAGGAAGTAAATAGGTAATGTGAAAAGTGTACTCTGACACCAAATAAACACGGAATGACACTCTCTAAACCCTGCAATGAACCCCTAGTTACATTAGAACTTCAAAATTGTACTGTCATACAGTAGACAGAAAATACATGTATAGAATGTAGTTAGAAACATCCTCGTAAAAAACAGGCATATTCACAGGTAGGATACAATTTGGTAGATGTAAATTCAGTCTGCCAACAATTCACTAATAAATTGCAGATTATCCTATGTCACAAACTGTCCAATCTTAACCAAGAACCTAATAACAGAATGTGTTTAAACATACTTAAAACATGCTTCATAACATAAAAAACTGCTTTTCTACATTCTGAGTTTTGGGGTTTTTTTTTAAAAACAAAATATCAACCAAACCTCAATTTCTTAATCAGTCAAAAACACATACCTATGAAATAAGTTGTGAAAAATATAATTTATAAAACTGAAGAACCCTCTGTTCTCTGTGATGCAAAGTATTTTCTATAAATTACATTAATAAGCATGAGAGAACTGAGACATTACACCTGGACATTTTCTGTTTCGTTTCTCAGAACACAGCCAGAGAAACTTTCCAGGATACATCTGGATTCAGCAGGTGGTCTCTTGCCTGCTCTCAAGATAACAACTTTCTTGGTTGTGTCTATTTCACCATCAGCTCAAAAGTTTTCTGTGAAAGAGAAGCATTTGGTTTGTTTAAGATCTGGGCTGTGTGACAGCAGGGGACAATAACTAGATCAACAGGTAGACTGGCAAGATCTGGAGCAGGGTGGGTGTGTGCAGCCACTGGGCATCCAGTTTGCTCCAGACTTCACCCCAGGAGGCAAGCCCTGGGTCAGGGACCTCATCACACAGTTTTCCAACCCCCATGTACAGCCTCCTGGATGTTATGTACCTCTGCAAGCACCCTCAGTGCAGGTAGCTGATGTTTTTAAAAGCTGGAGGAGAAAACAGAAGGATATGTAGATTACTAAGGTTTTAATTTTCTCCCCACAAACAAAATCTGATTCACCTGCATTACATTTACTCATTCACTCTGACTGCAGAAGTACTTCAGCCAGCTGGCTTTGATGCACTCATGCATCTGCTGTTAGTTCTCTTTCTTAAAAATGTTTTTTGTTTGCTCCTAGGCATATTTTGCACTATAAACACCCTTTCTATTCTTTTTTTTTCCCCAATACAATCTAGATAAGGCTCACATCACACAGTAAAAATTATATTCACTGGAGGCAGAACATGACATTTACAAAGCTGAGTCATGCCAGCTACTAAATACAGCCTCTTTTGAAGAGGATTTAAATAACACAAAAATTTTTATCAATTAATCCAAGGACTGTGAAGGTAAGCTACTAACCTTACTGTTGGTAGAAGATGTTTTCTGTATGGTAAAACTCAACTCACAACAAAGTTATATGCTTCTCAATTAAGTGCAGCTCAAAAAACTCTACATCCTGCTACCTGGTGTTCAGAAACAGATATTGTGAATGCAGAGTCGAAGACGGTGCTTCTGCTATCTGGAGTCTTAATTACATCCCAGTTTCATCAAACAAAAATTTAAAAAGTGCCCATCTCTTCTTATCAGGTTCATTCTCTTGGACTGAGCAGAGAGCTCTATTCTGAATTAGTAAGTAGCCACCACAACATCATCAGACATTCCCAAAAAATCTTAACCACCCAAAAAAGCCCCCAAAGAACCACATCACAATCCTCCCTGCTCCCAAACAAGGATATTCAATTATTTAGCTCAAGGTCAGACAGCATTTGCTGCTTAATTCCTATTAGCTTTCAGTTAGTCATGTTCCTACACAACAACTTCTGGCTTTAATAGTCTGTTCTTAACATAATTCACAAATTAGAGACCGATTTATTAACTAAGAAATCAGAAAACATATTCTGGACAGGGGAAAAAAAGAAGGCAATGAAGAACACACTGGATATGAGACTAGATTAGCCCTTTGTTACATACACTATGCCTACAGAAGAGGTAGGTGTTTAGCTGAGATGTGATTTCATGTATAATCTTTCTGCTACACTTCATCCACATCCCACAATGGCACCTCTGGAGATGCCAAGTGTGGCTGTATGTGAGGGAGCTGCCTTTCACAAGCAGAGCAGTGTTACCTACACCAGACAGAATTCTGGAGAAGGCTACGGAAAGTGAGTCTGGACCAGCTGCTGCAACTCCCACATATGGACACGACCCAGACTCGCCCAGCCACAGAGCACGGCTCCTCCCCAAATGTCTGCCTGCCCCTCACACATTCTTGTACCTCAACCCCTTCACAGCCATCTCTGTAGGGTTGACACTTGGGCATCCAGAGCTAGATCTAACTTTGTTCTTAAGATGTGACAATTGCAAAGCAGAATCTTGCCACAGGACCTAACTACAAATTAGTAAGACAAGTGCTTTTCCTCCTGAAAAATGCAGCGTATTGCTATCCAGCACAAAGAAATCAGAGCTGCATCATGTCAAAACTAAAATAACTATTTCCATATAATTGTAACAACAACAAAAAAAAGGGACTTTAAGAGATTTTGTGTTTGGCCTAAGTGAATGCTTTATAATAGCACTGTGCTCATAAATGCTTCTATTGTAAAATACTGACTTACTTGTCAATAGCTACTACATAGCACAGACAAGCTCAGAGCATGTTGCCAAGTCAGACACCTTGTATGACACCTGTCTGTCAATTTCACAGAAAGACACTGTTGCTCTGAAGGGAAATGGAGGTGCCTAAGCGGAGCACAGATGTGGATTTCTCATTTAGTTGATGTTAGCTAGAAAATCCTCTATTAACAGAGTATTTTTAGTCACCGAGAGCAATTAAGAGACCAGTACAGTGTTTTCAGCAATAAATAAAAAATCTAAGTTAAATTACAAATGATAAACATAAGATCAAATTATCTAGTGTATTTATCAAACATAGAAGGGTTTTACTTGCATGGTCATGCTTTCAGATGAAAGATGGAAGGATAAAACACAACTTTAACTAGAAAAATAATTATTATGTCCAAAACACAAATGACATTTTTGATATAACTGCGTAATTAATTTCTAAGGCAGGTTTGCAAAACAGCACTTTTGTACTCTGACACCCAGACTCCAGGCCCCCCTTAATAATCTAATACAGACTTAATCAATTTACGCAAGTTATATGGCATAGGGGGAAAAAAAGAAAGCTATTATCAAAAAAACACTTCCTGGGTTTTTTTTTTTCTAAGTTGTACAACAGTCTCAGTAGGCAAGTAGTGGAAGTTTCAGCACATTATTCAGTGAGGGAAGAAATGGAAGGGTCCTTAATGTATGTTAAAAAGCTACATTATCAAAAAAATAAAACTGATTCAGTAACTATTCAAAGAGTTGGCCAAAACTTTGAGAAACAGTACCAAGCAGGTAAGCAAACTACAGTTTTTTCCCTGAGTATATACTTACCAAGTTTTATGTACTTTTAGTAGTTTCATTCTCCTTATGCCCATCTTGTGTATTTATAAAAGCTCTGCAGTATCCTCAGCAGCTCTTTGACAAAACTCATTGTACAACAGTCTAACAAACCCCAAATGGATACAGCAAGTCTGCTCTGTGGGTAACATTAATAAAACACATACGCAGTCGTTACAGTTATCAATGCTTACTTGCCAGGTACACACCAAGCAAAACGTAAAAGAAGATTTGTTGTCTTTGCTACAAATAGGAAACACTACAGGACTGTATCTGTGCCAGGTAACGCTTCATTTCTCACTGTTTATTAATACAAGCATTTGTGCAAGTTACTAGAATTTTGTATTCTATTTTGAAAGGATTCTCATATGACATAACAGGATTTTAAAATGCCTAATCTTTTTCTCAAGATAGAGACTTCATACTTACAGCTTGAGATTATGAATAAGAGTCAAAAGCCTTGTAAGTGAGACAGGCTGCACAAGAAAAACAGGTTAAAGAAACAACATACGGTGTGGAAAGAAACCTTAGCTACTAATGCTGACCTACAGAAGTTACCAGGAAAAGTAGTAACATCCTGTTTTCTGATGGATATATTTGATAGAACTTTCTTTGCATAATTGCTCTTTGCCAAGCATTATTAAGATGAAAGTAGATTTTTAAAACAACAAAGAAATTAAGTTAACTCATTGGTTGATTTGTGACCACTAACATGCTTGTACTGCTTTGTATTCACCCAAATGTTCAGCCTTCTTTTGTTTGGATGGGGTTTTTTTGTTGATTTGTTTGGGGTTTTTTGTTTTATTTTGTAAACTAAGAAACAGAAAAAACTTCCCTAAAGTTTGAAAGTTCATTGTGCCAGATAAATGCCAGATTAATTAAAGACAGCCTGCTTTAGAATTTCTAGTTACAAACAGGAACAGTGATAAATGGACAGGTGTGCTTCCAGTCTGAAAAGGCCTCCACAACACCATTAACCAATACTCTACACAAAGAGACATTAAAGTAATAACTGAAGATCTTGAACCTCTAATCTGTTCGTGTGATTTATTTTTTTAAATAGGCATTCAGATGCCATTTGAAGAAAACAAATGATGCAGTATCCATTAGCGCCCTTAGAAAGTTATTCTGACGATTAAGCCAGCTAAGTCTGAAAAATATGCCCCTCCATTTCCTAACAGTTCAGAAGCACTTTCTCATCCCTCTGCCTGCCCTTAACTCCCACCACCCCCCTTCCCAAAGAACATCTTCTCTACTCCTCACTTTTGAAAAGGCAAGATACAGGAAGAAGTACAAATAAGCATCTGGAAGGTGTGCATGTTGGGGGAAATCACACATCACTAGCCTTTTGCTATTATTTTCAATACGAATAACTCCAGGTAAAGACATATAACACACTGTTTTAAAATAAATTAACCAAGGCTTTGTAGTAATTTTCACTATTTCAAAATCACCTTGGCATTTTTGCTATAGATGCATTTCATATGTTCTGGGTTTTTTAAAAATTAATAAACATTTTGTTGTTCTTGTCTATGTATCTAGCTTCTGTAGGATGATCTAACTGGTACAGCTCAAATTTCAGAGAAATAAAGATACTAGAGTGACAGAGGATGCAAAACTTGGGAAAAGTGACCCCCAAACTACTACGCATATTCCTCAAGATACTTGCACTAGTATGCTGCTGTTAAGGCTGAAACTGATGTTAGAATTGTGTGCAACCTCTACCTTTCTGCTGGTATTTCAAACAAACAAAACAATCACCCTCAAGGTGTGTCAAGCTGCCCAATTCTCAGTCTCTAGTGCTTTTCCTTTTGTGCTGTCTCTGTTCTTCCTGCAATTCTGCACTGTGAGGCAGGCATGTAAAATCCTGGGGACAATAGGGATAGGAGGCAAAAGTTGGAAAACAAAATAGAAAGAACAAGCCAAGCAGCCCGTTTATGCTGTGTTCACCTCTTTACACAGCAATGGTGAAAAACAGCCAGTCAAAGAGAATGAGGTTCTTCTTGCTTCGGAGTCCTCTTATACTTTATGTTCCCACAAGTTTTGTTAATACAGGAGCCTGGGCTTTATGTCCCTGCTCTGTGCTGTCCAGGTCTTCACACTAGCCCAGCATAGTCTCCAGATATTTCTCTTACCTACTTCTTGCTTTCCCTTCCTCCTCAAGAATATCTGTACTTCTCCACTGAACGCATGCGGCAAGGAAAAATGATCTATTAAATATTAAATTCTGTACTAGTAAAAATAGTATCTACTTACAGCAAATGTTATCAGTGTGAAATAAAATCTTTTTGCTGTAAGATGGCACACCAGTGAAGGTACATTCTTTTCCCCACTGTGGGCACTTCAATTTGGCCATCACGTTACCTAGCAATATTTGCTTATCCACACTGAATGAACACTTACAAGTACAAAGACCTAGCTCTGGAGAATTTGTCTGGGAGGGAGGAAAGGGAAGAAATGAGATTATTTGTAAGAAAACATATTTGAAAAGAGTATCAGCAATTGTGGTACAGATCAGAGGCATACTGTCTCCAAGCTCTCTCTCTTACATTATTTTAGTTTGTTACCTGCTTGCCAACAGGTAAGGAAGGAAAATGAAATACACACACAAAATACTTCCCTCCAGTTCCCAAACTTCTGACCTAAACAGAAACTCTAAGGGAAGCCTAAAAAATAAACAACATTTTGACCACAGTATTTCTCATGCCAAAACTATCACAAGGCATGAAGTATTTCTCCTGATAACTTGAAAAGTCCTGAATTACAAATGTGAAGTATAATACTTGTGCTGCCTCACTATGAAAAGAATGCTGCTGCCACACACAGTAAGAATCTCAATAAATATAAGCATGAAGAATCAAGTGTTTTTCACATCAATCAAAACCATTTACCCAGTTGAAACAGGGAAATGCAAGTTCCTTTACTCAAGAGCAGCTACAGATTTTTCAGACAGCCAACACAACAGGCAATTTTTTGTAACACACATGACAAAGCCATAAGGAAAATGGCAGTGGCAACCATTGTAGCTCTTTGTATCAGGAGGACTACCAGGTTCCTCCAAGACCTAAATAAGCCACAGACAGCACAGTAAATTACAAGGTTTAGCTCCTGATAGATTTCAGATCAGACGCTTTCAAGTTTAAGCCTGGCAAATAAATGCTTTTCCAGAACCTCCTACGCTACTCTCACCATCTGGTGTCTTATTCTACTCTTCTGACAGGTAAACTTAGTTAACCAGTTATTTCTCTTGGTGAATACATATTCAGAAGTAACATCCTGGCTCCAACCATTATTATGGAGAAAAAAGACAAACCACTAGAATTTCCTAATATATAAATCCACTACTTTTACTGGTACTGCCATGGTCAGTACATGTTTCCCTTTTAAAACACAGACCTAGTCTCATTTAACACAGTGGAACTTGTTCCATGCCCTCATTGCAGCAATTTGGAGATACAATCCACTGACTAGTACAACAGCTTCATTTTCTCTCAAGAACTACTGTGGCAAACAACCACAAAACAGGCACTAGATGAGTTTTGAAAAGACAAAAATAGCCCAAAATAGCACACTGCCTTTTATAAAAGAGGTACAATGAGAGATTTTTTTGACTTTGAGAGGAGATGCACTGTTTTCTTTAGTTCTATGGAGAGACTTTCCCCTATCCCCTGTTACACTGAACTCCTAAGAAGCTTTGCAGACGTTTTTGAAAAAGACATTGTAGTATCTTTGAAATACAAAACTGGTATTTCCAACTGGTAAATATCCTCATACTGACACTTACAAACTTTGTGGTGAGCGTTCTGTCTGCACACTACAGAACTGCTGTGAAACTCCATTATCCTGACAATTTAGGCTGTAAAATTCACTGGAAGCCTCTCATCACAGAAAAATAGGTGTTTTCTGCCTTCACACTTGTCTTAATTCTGTCTGGTTTTGTTTGTTTTGATTTATTTACTAACATCATAGTATTTCATTTGTATAATCCTTTCCAGTGAAAGATCTGTTGGTGAGTCATTAGAGTTTTGCTGGAGAGTACAATCGAATCTGCATGTGTAATTGACTTAAGTAAATAAATGAAAGAAGCAACTACTTTGACTAAATTGTCAAACAGACACATGGTGACAATTCAATTTACCATATAAAGTTCCTCTGTTTTGAACAAGGTCTTATCTCCTCCAATGTCCCACACAACTGTTTGTTTTTGCTTCTGTGTGTGTGGGTGGGGTGGGAGACATTTTCCTTGTATCTGCTGACAAAGATTTGCTCTGTATATTTGGAAACAAAAACCCGAAAACCACACACCAGTTACTTTGCCTGGGATAACAATTTTTATCTGAAAGTTAAGATTAAGGTGTAAGAAGTATGCACTTAGATAAAAGTTGCAGTTGCTATTGAACATGTTTTTCTTTCTCAAATAAAGGAAAAGGACTGTTAAAGAGGGTGTCAAAATTCAAATTTGTAGCTTTGTTTTCACTAGCAACTTCTGAAAAGAGGACAAGCATACTAAATTAAGCATTTAAGTACAGCCTCAAATCCTCTCCCAACCCAAAACACTTCCCTCATTTTTCCTACCCTTCACAAAAAAAACCAGAGAATTCTACATTTTGAGTATCGAAGTGTCTCCAACACTCCAACATTTCAACACCTGACCTTTCTCTCTGCACTTTACAGCAAGTCAAAAAATAAACTTAGTGGAATGAACATGCTCTCCTTAGCTTTCTTCTTCAGTGCTCAGGTTGAGAGGCAAAAAAAAAGGGAAGCCAAGAAATTAGAAACTCATTCATTCTACCACCAAGCTTCATTAAATCTTGCTTGAACAGTTTAAGGTGATGATATTCTAGCTTTTCAGCCAGCTCATGTGCAGGGCAATAGTGCCTGTGTAGCACAGTCAGTGGAACTGAACGTGGTCCTGGACTTGCAATTGCCTCAGGTCAGCATTTTGGCCTGATCAGAGAAACATCCAGGAATCACCACATCTGCTGCTCCATTTGCTCTGGGCTTTGACTTACAGTCAGCTTGTAGGATGAACATTACAGACTGTATCTAGGAGGTATGAAAGTGGAAGGGAGAACAAACAAAGACCCGTGCATAACTTGTTAAAAAATATCTACTGCATTTGTCAAAACACTGGAAAACAGAACTAAAATAACCAAAATTTCCTCATCAGCATTCCTCATTTCAGTAACTAGATGAGCATCATGCAGTCAAGTAACAGCACCTTCACTGGCAAGCTGCCCTTGCTTCCTAAGCAGATTTGATCTCCCCTTTTTCTCCAGAGAAATAAGGAGTGATGGCCCACATGCAAGATTCAGCATGCAAGCCAGATATGGTTGTGGTCCTTTCACACGGAATAATCAGTCACTGCCCCAAAGCCCTCTTTGTCTGCCACTCAGACACAGATCATTTGGTTTAAGGTATTCATTATTCAGTCTCTCCCTCAAACAAACGCCCCCTCTCTGCCAGACATGCAGCCCAAACTGTGGCTTGTGAATCACTATCCACAGCTAGGTAACTAATGAAGCTTGTCGTATTCTCATCAGTAGAGTTATCCCCAACTCATTCATGGAACTTTGCATGGAAACAGATCAGATTGCTGCACCTTAAAAATGAAATATTTAGCACCAATTTCTCTAGGAAACACCTGTCACAATATGCATAAACACTTTAGAAGCACCAATGCAAATATCCTTTTGAATTAGTGCACTTCTAAAAATATACTCCTTTCTAAAACCATTGCATCTTGAAGGATTTTGTGCACCTACACTACAAAAATCAGCTCAAACTGAACGCTTTCATGTTTTTTAACTGGTGACAATGAACTGTCTGCACTGTATCAAACAACACTGGATTCTCCAGAAAATGCACTATCAAGACTCTTAAAAGCAACAAAGACACTGGCAAGTATTTAGTCATTGATTTATCTATCTATGTCCTAAAAGACATATGGATACATTTCGGTCTAAGGGTCAAAATTAAAACAAAAAACATATATCCCTAGGAAGAATAACAGGCACACAGATTCATCTAAATACTATGCTACCCGTTCAGTTTGCTCATCCTTAACCCTCCGACCATCCTGCACTGGGAAGCTGCCCTCATTCTTTTCTCCAGGCCCTTGTTGCTAGGGCTGCAGCTGCACAGCTCATTGCTGTTGAAGCACATGTCTCTAGAGGGGGACACAAAGGGTTTCATTATCTGCTCCTTGGAGCAGCCAGATAAGAGCATTCCCCCCCTCTCCCCCCACCAGAAAGCAGGCAGGCAAGCCCTCGCCAGACGTGACCACTGACATGTGAAGAGCTGCAGAAGGCACAGTGCCCTGGCTCAGCTACCTGTCACCACCAGCTTGCTCCCTTTCCAGGGATGCTCTGCAGAAGCTGCTCATTTATGATCCAGTCTTGATTCAGATGGGGAGCTCACACTGCACTTCAGCTTAAGAACTATGGAGATTAGACCTCTATTTTTAAAACTAGGGAGAGCAGTCTCCTAATAAACCAAATCTTCCAGAAAGAGCTCACTTTAAGACATGTGGCCTTCTGTGGGACATACAGATTGAGAACAGAAAACAGAAAAGGACTCAATGACCAAATCAGCATACTGTGCTGTGGTGTAAAGCACTGTTCATTAACACTGAGCCACCTTCTCATGGTTTACTTTAAATCTTTATTGGCATTAAGAGCTGGATTCATTCTGTGAACACATTTATGTGGTTGTGGCACTTGTGAAGGTGAGGGATATGGGCAGTGTTTCCATTCAGAAAATGTAGCTAAATAAATAAAATTTGAAATATTTAAAATAAATTCTTTCTTGGATTGGTTTTGGTATCTTCTTGCTTGTAAATGCCAGAATATTGTCAGCAATTTCCCAAAAATAAGTTGTTTTGCATTTCTGGTGTCAGAATAAAGAAAACAAGTAAAAATAATTGTTTTCGTTTTGGACTTCTCTTTGGCAAAAATTCACTGCTGAAGAGCAGAAAATCATTAGAGGAGAGAAAAACATTAACTCTTCATGAGAACTCTGAGTATCAACACACAATTCATAAAGTATGTTTTTAAGGCTATGTACAAATAAGTTGTTTACAATGGAAGCAGAATATTTTTTTTATGTGCATCTTACACGTATGCTTTAATGAAGTGATTATCAGTTCTGCATTAATACCACAAGCAGAGATTAACTAGAGTACAAAAACATTCCCACATGGGTTGTCAGACTATCACACTGCAAAAGGTGGAAAGGAAATCAGTTTATCCAAGCCTTAACTAAAGGCCAGACTAATCTTAATGTGATCAAATTAGCAGTCCCGTAGCTGAAGGTCTGTCTCTTTACAACAGTGGACAGGGGAGGAAACATCTAGGATCTGTGCCAGCTCCGAAGAAACCAGGTCTCCATGGAGGGCAACATGAATTCCATTGTTTCCTGCCCGTAAGATTACCAGAGCATGCTGGCAAGGCTGCACACTTACTGCACTCCTGAATAGTCAGGGGGATGATGACCTCCAGAGAGTCTGAAACCAAAAGGCTGGTACCTGTCCCATGATCTGACAATTGTGACCTAGGACTGGAAGGGCCATAGGCAGAAGCATGCTGTTTTAACTCTGGGTTAACAAAGGACAGCCCAGTCTAGTTCATGGTAACTTTTTGAGAAACAGGTCATCTTCCCTCATGTGTTTCCCCTTGGAACTTCTACTGAGGTCTTCGAGCCTCATATGAATATTTCTGAAGGCCACAAAGAAAAGCAGAGTTGAGCAAACCTAACTTCTTCAATGAAATAGAAGTTCACATTTTGAAAAAAGCAGCACATTTACAGTTAACTGTCTCAGTTCCATGTAAAGCATTTAATACTGAAGAATACAACTGATACTATTCAAGGACTCTAACTGAAATACTTTTAGTACAACAAAAGGCTTATTTTTTTTTCTTAACCTACAATTGTGGGCTTTCTTCCGTCATGTGACTATATCATAAATACTTAAAGCAGGAACAAAATAAGATCAAGAAACTGTTCAGGTACCACTGTTTACTTGTAATACTATGTATTTCGGTATTGGATTTTACCTGCTCTTTTATCTAGCCTTATCTCCTATCTCTCTCTCTCCCCCTTCTATTGCATAGCTCTGTAATTGGGATGGTAGAACAACTAGTAGAAGGAACTTCAATTTCCATGTTAAAGACATACATGAACTAGTGTCCAAGGGGAAAAAAAACCCCAGCACAAACAACACATGTATTTTACATTAGGCAGCCCACAAGGCAGAAGTAACCAAAAAAATAAAGAGGGATAAGAGTCAGAGGAACAGCAGAATAACACACAGTAGTGCTGAAATACAGTTCTTGAAATGCAGTTCTTGAACATGCAATGTAGTGAATAATGCTGATCAATCTGTCAATAGAGAATGAATCTTTTTATGTCACTAGTACATCCACTTCTGAACATTTGAAAATAACTAGCAGGTGTGTATATTTTTATATAGCTAGATAGATACCTCAAGGCATTCCAACTGCTCTAGTGAGATGTGCACAAAGCTATCACTCTCAAAAAAATGCTGATTTAACTTGCTTTGTAATACACTGATATCCCAGACAGCTGCAAAATTTAGACAGCATTGGTAACACCAGTAACAACAGTCAGGGCATAGTGCTCATCAACTTTGACTAATACTGTACTGGTATTTTGATGGGGAAAGACATAGTGCTTAAGATTTTTGCAAAAATTCTGAAAACAATAGTCTAAAATACATTCTTTCACTTCTTGATGAACATCCTATTTTACTGTAATATTGAAAATGCAGTTCATCAAAAATTAAGTCCTCTTTAAGTGTACAAATACTAATAGAACAACAAAAAAAAACTTGTAACAGTGAAAAGTCTTTTAGAAGCTTTTCCAAGAACTTACTGCTCTTAATTTGTCAAGTGATGGACTTTTGTTCCTTTTGTACATACATGTTATTAGTATCTGTGTTATTGAACACAGCCTCAGAACATCATCAGTTTCTGCAAAACAAGCTATTATTTCTGGACGTATGTGACTCTCGCTTCTAGAGGATTCTCAGCTATATTAAAAAAAAAAAGGCAGCGAAACAAACAAAAAACCACTTCCACACTTAAGCTCAACTTGAACTACCAAATTAGCAGTAGCTGCAGTGCTACTCTATTGTAAAGCTTCCGGTGAGTAAATGCTACGTGACTTCTTTAAACACATATGGAAATGAAAGTATATCAACCTCTAGAGACTGGAACAAGCACATGCTTTTTTAACAGCTTGTTTTGGGACATAAAAGAGATTTTTCTGCATCAAAACCGTACACCTGGGAATTAGATGTCTACAAGGGGTTGCTAGTCACAGCAAACCAATATACAGGACCAATATATAAGTTAACAAAGAGCATCTAAGAGTCTCCAATACTACCTTAAAGATCCCTTTCAACCCAAACCATTCTGTGATTTTTAACACATACCAACTCCCTTCCCTGTAAATGGCACTACAGCCAGTATTTGCAGAGCTATCAACTTTTTCCTGGGCCTTTAAAACAGAAATAGTTACAGTCTTTCTCCTGTACCACCCCACAAAGGACTTCATGATGTAACATTATCCATCAGCCTTCAAATCCTGGGTCCAATTAGCAGAATCACCACAGTGATTTTGACCACTACAGCTATTTTGAGATACAAGCAGCAGAAAGGAAGAGGCAGAAAGGTAACAGGAAGGGTTAGTGCTATATCGGGGGTAACAGGAAAAGCTGGTGTTCTGATGGGGGAAAGATATGAAGAGGCGAAGCAAGGCAGAGCATAGCAGACTGAAAGAAACTACACTTAAGAAACAGGTCTGAAGCTTACATAGGACATAAAATAACTAGGTGGGAGATTTCTGTGGCTTTAAACAAAAAAATCTAAAGAAGAAAGTAAAAGCACAACAGATAACCTATTACATTTAAAAGATTTGCTGAAATATATCTAAATATTCACAGGCAAAGATAGTTGCAGGAGATATTGAGGAGCTAGATGGAGAGCAAAAGAAAGATGGTATGGAAACAAAGGAACTGCTTGATTTGTAAGAGAGTACACTTTTTGGCAAAGCCATTCTCTAGACTGGGTTACCTGAAGGTAAATAAAATTTTGACAGCAAGTCACATTTTTTCATCCATAGCAATTCTGTTAATAATGAGAAATTTCAGCAAACTTTGATGACTTTGTTTTCATTACAACAAATAAATCAAGCAGTAACATCTATATACAAACGTGTCTGGGGATCTGCACTTTAAAATCAGTGGTGACTAGAGATTTATGTCACTGTGTGGCTTTTCATTTCCTTGTTAAGTCACAGTCCATTAAAAGACAGGAAACATTCAATACAGCAGCCTCTTGTAGCTTCTCAAGTTAGGGCCCTTATGTTAGAAGCATCTCAAAACTCAGATGGAAAGTCAGGTTGCTAGATGCTCGGAGATGCCAAATACCCAGCAGTCTCCAATCAAGGCCTGACAGATTTTTTGAGATGCAGGTGCTACTCAACTACAGATTTAGCTTGCTACTTTACAAATCAAACAATTCTTCCGGCACTCCTGCCTCACAGTAATTAATTACAATGCTCCTCTGTGCCTCCCATCCCTCTTCTGCCTAAGGTAGTTTTTATATATATATATATGTATGTGTATATATATACTATAGCAAGTAACTATCACCCATGTAGTCTTCTTTAAGAGGAGGTATTTCACATCTCCTCCTTACCACAGTAAAAGCATCTTTCCCACAATATTAGCACTAACTTGAATAGACTACTCTTAAAAAGGGAGCTAGGGTTGTCTTACTATTCTCATTTTTTAATTCACTCATATTAACTAAAAAGCAAACAAAACCCCACTGAAACCACTGAAGCTCCCCACCATTTTCCTGCCTGAGATAATTCAGAAGTAGTATTCCTCTTCCACCTGTCAATGGGATCTAAAGAAGTTTCAGCTTGAAGCCATGCACTCTTACAGGTCTTCCTGTGCAGCAAGGAGTGAATGTGCCCAGGATGTACAAATGCAGTTCAGCCTCTGAACAAGATTCACACTTAAGGCCCAACATGACTGACAAACTGCTGACAAGTACTTGAAATGAAGTCTAATAAACCAGCCCCAAACAGAAGGTCAGTCATGCATAATACAGCCAGAGAGAGGCAGACCTATTATGCAACAGGAATAATGGAAATACTGGCCTACTTACCCTTCCTCCCCAATTTACTCAGTAACAGAAAACATTCCTGGTAGGATTAATAACTGGGAATGAAGAAAAACTAGAAGGATTAAAGACTGATATACATTTCAATGCAGAGAAAGACTTAAAGACAAGACGTGCTTCTTTTGAATTGCCTTGGTCAAAAGAAACCAGATTCTTGAAAAATCTACAGCCACTAGTGTTCATGCCTAAGGAGGCAGGAGCAGCAAGGTATTGCTTCACTCATTGTATTTTAAAAAGAAAACTACAAAACTGACTGATGTCTTGTGGTAAGCCTAACATGATCTGAATTAAGTATATTCCAAGAAAATGGATCAGTCTCTCTTGGACACAAGGTAGCACCTAAACAGCCTAGCCAAACAGTTCTGGACATGAGTAGGCATGCAAACTAGGTGTCTGTGAAGTGATAGAAAGGAAGCAAGAAGTCTGTAAAATCTGCATGTCCAAAGCAAAATGTTACTAAAATTTTTAAGACAGTATTCTGAACCTATGTGCCAAAACTCTGAACAAGTGCATATTGGAACACATCACTCCTTCAAGGGACATAGCTTAAAGTGCTTTTCCTAATAAGGGAATACACAGTAAGTTGCACATAATGTTAAGAACAAAGCTAGACTATAATGTCCATTCTATGTCCTTCAGTGTGCTGTAGCAACTGCTGGTCTGAAAGACAGACTGCAGGACTATTTTGTGTGGCAAAGATGAACCTGAAAATTAAATTCTGCCATTAGCACAAGTCTGTTCATTATTGCTCTTTTCTTCTTTATACTAGATCATTCATAAAGGAGAGAATAGGATCCTTTTCTTTCCTCTGAATAAAACAGACAGCTGCACGATTAGAAGCTTCACCCAGAATTCAGGAACATTTAGATATGTTAATGGAACAAAGAGATCTCCTGTGCTTGTGTTCACTTTCTGCCAGTTCTTAGATTTCACAGAAGCTTTCCTCTGCCTCTGAGCTACCTAACTTACTAGGATTTAAGTATTTCAAGTAACTTCATGCTGCAGAATAGGAGTCCTTAATTGTTTCACACCTACAACAATCTAATTTGACCATGTAACACGCATGCATTGTCTGGCAGCTTTACTGAATGGACAGCATTGCACATACAAATCTGAAATACAGAAGACAAACAGTGAGCACTAAACATAGTAAAGACTATTAACACTCAGCCTGGGCTCTCCCAGGAAACAGGATGCCAATGTTCAAGTACGCCCAGGATATTTGTGCTTGGCATTCTCTCTGCAGATAGTACTTTGTCCCAAACATTAAGGATCACATGGACTTTGGGCACTTTCTGTGGAGATGTGATCATTCAAGGTGGAAAAAGCTAGAATTATACTCCTACACTTCTTGGACTTTGTGCCTTAACTACAAATGATGTTTTTCCTGCACAAAATCACGTATTTAAAAAAAAAATTGATTGCAAAGTACATTGTAAGAGGATAGGAAACAGGTTTTTCAGGAAGTCTCATTTCACACTGTACATAAGATTAGCCAACTTAAAAAAAAATTATAGCATACAACTTCTAAAAAGGAAAAAAAAAAGTCTTATAGAAGAGAACTACCCAATCTGTTATATAAAGTGGATTCTTTAGCTAATTTGAAGTCTAATTATAAAACTCCAAGAATTAAAGATCTCTGTATATTCAATATTTCTAATTACAGAAACTGGACATCAAGCAGGTGTATTTCCTAGCATAATTCCTTTGTGGGCCTTGTGCTTTCCTTCTCCTCCCCATTATACCACAGAGGGGCACAAACTAGTGTAAGTATTAATTTAGACATCAATCAGTATTCCCAATACACTTTTCTATCCTACATTTTGTTTACTATTCTCTTCATACAGACAGGTATAATGAAATTTGGTTTCCATGACTGCATTTCTCTTATTGACAGACTTTGGTTCCTAGCTTTCCTCTGTTTTACGGTTTCTAATGCCACAAAGCTTCAGAGAATTCGTGCTTCATGTTCCACGTACTGTGAAAAGTGAGAGCAAAAGCTGGACTGTGGACTTTCACATTAGTATAGTTCAGCTGAATCAGCTGTGTTCTACCTCAAAATGCAAACAAAATGTTTCAGGGAAATAAACCAAGCCGTTTCTGAACACTTAAGTGGGAAGCTGAATCAGTCACATAATCCAGCTGCACCCTAGTGATTTGACCTAAGTTTAACAATGGAGGAACTGGAGGACAGTCAGATACAAATACAGACGGTAAAAGATTCAGCAGTAACAAAGTACGTTGCACAAATGGGCATCTGAAATGGAGTAACAGAAGGACAGTTTTCTACCTGTGTTACTTCAGTTACTCTACAGGATTAATATGATGATACAAACTCAGAAGTTAAAGGTAGTTAAGCTACACCGAAAACCGAAAGTTCTTCATGAAACAAAATGTTGAAATCCAACATCTCATGCTTTTTTTCTTTTGCCCTTAAAGTAAAAAGCACTGAACTAAATTTCAATTACATAAATGAACTAAAATTTCTCTCTCATTGCTCCAAATTAGTGAATCAATTATTAAACTGAAAATTAGAATCATATAGAATTAATGAAAGTGTGGTGGATGAAGTCTAAACATTTCCTTACACAGGAAACTAAAACCCATTAAAAAGTTGCACAGAAAAGCCAGTCCATGAACCAAATTTTAAAATCATACACGACAAAAGCAAGGAAATATGAAAGACATAATTGAGATTTTGAAGATACGTGGTTTTTCTATGGTGGCACCAAGATGTGCACACAACGCATGAACAGTCCACCAACATTTTAGGGTACAACTTCTGAATGCAAAGAGTAATGCAGGCATGCTGCACCAGCTTTTAGTGCTAGACATGAACGGAATAATGGCTTCCTTGCCAAACTCAAGTGATTTACAGGTTTGACACTACCTTCACGAGCGAGAATTTTTTTCCATCTTTTCCCCCACCCCACTATTCTAGAACTTTAGTGAAGTAGTAACACTAGAATGGAAAATTTTTGTATTTTTTTTCAGATTTTTCTGGGTTTGCTCTAACAGTTGGGAAGTGTATGTTTAAGACTATTGTGAGGCCAGATGAGGAATATACTAACTATGAAGAAGAGCCACAGGCCTAAATGCTTCTATTTCACATGACTAGAAGTACATCCACGAAGCACATGGTCAGAGTCATGCGACAAAAAACCCTGGCATGTCAACAAAGATGCAAGTCCATCCACACAACTGCAGTGAGGCAGGGAAAGGAAACGTTGCAGGGTTCTAGCCAAAGACGCAACAGGAAATGGCCCTAAAGCATTGTCCATCACTATCTTACAATCTTTCAATTTTTGAACCTCAAAAACTTAAGATAAATGAAGAAAAACACTAGGATCTAAGGCTTTTTTTTTTTTTTTAATCTGGAATAAGTCATATCATAAGGTGTTTACGGAGATTTTATTCTCACCAACTTCATAGCTGCCAGCAAGGGAAGTCAGGAAGGCTGTACTTCCTGATCTATGATTGAAGCTTCCTGCAGACACTCCTGGAGCTCATACTGAAAGGCCAGCCAACAGGTTAGGAACACCCATTGCACTTCACTAGTTTCTGGCACAAGAATGAAATATTTTTGCACTGTGGAGTTCTCTTTGCTTCCTGTCTGCTCCTGCTCCAGTGGGGATCACCACTCACTGCTCCAGAAGTCCTGTTTCCTCCCCACTTGTCTTCCTGCACCAATTCTCATCCATTGCTGTGGCCCTCCTGCTGCAGCTTACAGAACAATCCTTACTTACAGTACAACCCTTACTTCCCTCTGCTATTAAGTATTACTCTTCTTTTAATCTGAGTCTTCTTCTTCAAACAGACATAATCGTCATCTTTTACCTGCCCTTATCACCCCTACACATGCTACCCAACTGCCTGCCTTCCTTCTTCCCCCTTCCATCCACCCTCAGAGAATGGGATTTTTCTGGTTGTCAATTTTTATGGGGTTGGCAGTTTAAAAAATTATTTTAAAATTACATTATTGGGCTACTATTTCTTTCTCTCTCCCCTTTCCTGACAGAGTCCGAAGGAAGGAGATTCCCCATCTGCACAGCCCATTCCCATCCTGCAATGAAACAATTTTTTCACAGGGTGGGCATATAAAATATCTGGGGATGCTCCTGAGTCCCAGCAGCAAGCAGCAGGCCAGAGAAGAAGCTGCAGGGTCAGCAACAGAGACTGCAGGTCCTGCTCCCAGTGTGGGATGCCATTCACACTTCAGTTTCTTATGCTAACAATACAACCACCTTTCCTTCTCCAGGGTAAATTCATGTGCAGACTCTTTGGCTGAAACATTTTACAAGTAGGAGTGAAATCAGAGCTAAAAAGATCGGGTGATAATGGAGAGGGAAGTGCACATCATGAAGGATAAGCCCAAACATGTCTGGTATCGTCAGCTGTACTGAAAACATTTCAGAGTTGTCAAAGGAATATGGGAGAAGGGAGGCAGAAAGAATGAAATAAAAAATGTAGTATTAACCAGTATTTTAAAATGTAATATGTAATTTTACCAGTATTTAAACAGAATTCAACATACTTTGAGTGTTTTTAGGGTAAAGCATCAATTTTTATTGCTACTTGAATTACATACTACATGAATGGTGATCAGAAACACAGAGTTAAGATAAAATACAACGATACTTAGTTCCTGAGAAAGAAATTGAGAACCAAGCCTTCTAACCTTATATGGAGATTTTTTTGCAATGTGTTCCACAAGTTACATCTCTTTCTGAGGAACAAGCATGTGGAAGAGATTTTTATGTACATTTCCTAAGGTACTGATACCCTACAGAATCCTTTTCCACAGTTCATGTGGATTTTAGACAGTAAACTACAAAAACAGTAAAGAAAAATATTAAAGGAGACTCTACAAGCTTCTAAAATTAAAATTGCTATGTAGAACTGAGCTGACAAGAAATCAGCAATAGTTTCAGGATTTAACTGTTCCATCAGTATTCGTGTAATCCACAGCAATTAACCCTACATAAATGTGCAACAATCATTATCTATGACTGAAGTCAAACAGGAATAGATCTATCTGAGAATTTTGGTGGAGGCAAATTCAGGTGATTAAAACCACTGGCCATACCTACACATTATTTAACACCAAAGCACGTGTACTTGAAGGGAAAATGAGAAAGTAGTGAACTAAAGCTGGATGGGTCCTTGAAATAAGAGCGAACCAGGACAAACAGTGTATTATATGGAATTTGAAATTAAATTATTAAAGCCATGGAAGTTATTACACAAAGAACACCAAAAGAATTTTGTCATCTTATATGAGAATTAGGAATTGGAGATCTATTTAGAAGCCTTAGTTGAAACAAAGGAAGTGAAATGTGAAATGGATGTAATTAGAAAATCCATCGAGAATTTTGCTTGGTAAGGAAATTGGGAAAAGAAATTGAAGTGTATGTGGCTGCACATACCATGAATACCAGAGTCTGTTGGGGCAACAAGACAATGCTGTCAAAAATAATTTGTTAAATTTATTGAGCATTACAAAGTACAAATCCTATCATATTAGATATGAACATTAATACATTTCTATTATAAGCAGAAAGAACACTTGGATATCATCAGTCTGTTGGACTTCTTATCAGGGGCTGCTTAGAGTTCACCAGAGGTGCCCCGAAACCAGTTTCAATCTTAGTAAGGTTAAAATGTATATCATGCTTTGATGATTTTAGTACCACAATGAATATTTATAGATCTGTCATCCATATTAGCGTCAACATTTAAAGTGATAAATAAACAAAGTATTGCCTACCTGAATTTCCCAACTTCTGTTACTTTCTTTAAGCAGCAAGTTATTCAGTGAAGATATCCCCAATTCTAGAGAGTGAGGAAAAAGGGAAAAAAACAGCGTAAGTTACTATCTGTTGCAGCACCTAATGAAAGTTATTCACAGTGAAGAGCAGTGTAACTTCATGGTTCCAGGAAGCAAGCAGCTACCACGAGGCAGAGTCAGGAGTTCCTCCAAAGCTTCTCCTTTGCAAAGCACCACAGGTGTCAGAATGACTGAGCTATTTCCACTTGTGAATGATCTCAAGGATTATGGACTACCTTGTTCACAGCAGTGTTGAAAGAAACTTTCACTGACTTGTGCACTTTCAGGTCCTCTTAATTCTTATATCCCAGTATGTTTAGACGCTGTCTCAAATACATAAATTATTTTTATACATATACATACGTATGACATAGTTAAATGAAGCAAATAAGGAGCGTGGGTACAAAAGCAGTACCTACTTAGTTCTGGCTCCTTCCTTTGCTGGGGTCAGACTTTTTTATTAACAGGGGCATGTGGGAATTGTATGTATACACCAACATTATTTTTGCAAAATTAGCTAGGTAATCTTTCTTAGTGATCAGATTTCAAATTACTGGTAACACCAGGTAGTTCAGGGAATAACTGTTTCAAACTACTTCTCAATAAAAATGTGTAACTTGGCAGTTAAATGTCACGAGGTGTGTGAGGTTTAGCAAACAAGTTTGTTATTGAATTATGTCCATGACATTGGTTACCGAGTTCAGCAGTTCTCAGTAAAAGGAAGGATGGATTACAAGTACTGCAAGCAATAACAGACAGGAAACACATTGATAAGAGCTGGCTCTGAGTGACAAGAAGAATCACTGCTACTTGAAGTAGCAGCAGAATATTTAGTGCTGTTAAACCTCTATTCAAACCCAAACAAACCAGAACACCCTGGTATTCACAGGGCATCCACCTGCAATGACACTCATGAAAGCATTGATATATCAGAAATGGGCTTCAAAACAGACAGAAGACATGAGGAAAGCTGAAAATACCGAACAATCTAGTTCACACTACAAATGTGCATATAAAAATAAGGTAAATGCGGAGGTAAATGAAATTTTGTACATTTCCTATGTTAGACAGGGCAATGTTTTACAGATTTTATTAAAACCACCAAAAAACCAAAACCAGAGCAAAACAAACCCACAAACAAAAAGCCCCACCTCCCTACTATACTTGAGACCCCAAATGTTTTAGGCCTCATGCTATATGGCGAGGCATTTGCTTGCTGACTTTTACTGGGGACTTGTTTATCATATCTCAGCCTTTCCATGCTCACAAACTAGGGAACCAAGTCTTCTCTTTCTTCTCAGATTGACGTTAAGACAGACCTAAAAAGTAAAATTAAGGGGTTCTTATCTTTACCAATGTCGTTTTCAGAAAAGATTGTCAGAAAAATTACGAACAAAGAGCTAAGACAGATGAGAGCACGTAAAACAGACTATTAAATGCAGAAAAATGGTAAATGAAAAGAAAAATGTTGCAAAGGAAAAGGGGAAAGGGGGAAATTTGTCTGCATAGACATGTCAAGAGCTATGATAGTCCAAGAGGAAAGCAAATAAAATCCTTAAAGCCAGCAAGGCAAGCATGTATTTTTAGAGTAGATGTCAATTTTGTAACTTTCAGTTGTCAATGCAAGTTAAATACCTTCTAGTTAAAGACTCTGTGGACAATATCTGGTATACAGACAAGAAAACAACTAATTTAGCTGCAGTTAAACACAGTCCTACTCACTCAAATGCAATGCAACTGAAAACAAAGTGGAGAAAGATTCATATTAGTAAATTTCACTGAGACAAAACTGCATTATGAGAAATTAGCAAAGGGTACACATTAATAGCACACATAACATCCTAAGCATGTAGAGAACAATTCTGTACAAATAATTTAAATATGTAATAACATTTATACAAATGAGGTAACACTAGATACAGGAATATCTATATTTACAATCTCTAAGCCAAATGTCTTCCTCCACCCATCTTGTTAAAGAAAAATAGACTTCAAGACTTTCCTAAACTTTAGCTTAGAAATCTAGGGCCATGCTGTAAGAGCAGCAGGACAAAACAATGAAAGCCATCCTTGTACAAGAACATTTTAAAAAGTCAGTCACAAATGAGATGATCTGAACCAGTGGTCTTAAGTCATCATGTCACAGCTATTTAGAATCCCAGATGAATGAAGCCTGTAGACTAAACCTACATCCTAGTGGACAATTTAATGAACAAAATAATTTCTATAAATGGTAGACTTTTGGCTTGAAAGGCTATTAAATGACAGCAGAGTGGAGAGAGTAATTGTTTGCAGGTACTGCCAAGGCACACTACTAATCAAGCTGTGCCAACTTTCTGTTAACTCTGGACAGGTTACTGTAGACTTGCCCACATCACATTCATTAAAAAAACTAGTTATAACAAGCATTTGTTTAAGTGGTATCATTTGTGTGAGAATTTGAAGCTTTATGCTTGTTTGAAGCCTTGTTTTCAAGCCTGTATTTCTAAATAATAATTACACTACTGATTTAACCAGTTACAAGAAATCACTAGTGTTGCCACATTAACAGGTGATTTTATTGCCATCCTGATATTATCTACTCAGATGATTTCTTATTTTACTTAGTCCATCCCACTTTACAAGTCACATTAGCCTTTTATGAGGAGTTCACTATAAAACCTGTGCATGAAAATAAAGAAGACAAAATACAAATGAATAGAGTAAATGAGATATGGGTTCCCTTACAAAAGTGAAACATATCTATCACTACAGTGCTTCTACAGAGGAGAGACACATTATTTTAGAGAATCTATATGCCAAAGAAGTATATTTTAGTGGAACAGCAACAGAAGCACCATAAGTATCAACAGACTTGAGAAAATTAATATTGTTACTCCTAGGTATCAAATTCAGAGAGTAAAATCATTAGTGTAACTCCATAACATTTTCTAACTTGTTTTCTAATTACACAAAACAGGTTGAAATTTGATACAGAACTTGAAAACAGAACACATGTACAGTGTAAGCTTTAAAAACGTATTTCTACCATAAATAACAATATTTTCTAAGCCAAAGAGGCCATGAATTTACAATAAATGAACAGTTAAATGCCTGCAAACATTCAGTCCTGTCCATTGGAAGAAAAAAAGAAACAGTGAACTTCAGCAGTTTCAATGGTTTATCCATTGGAAAATAATAACTAAACTTTGTATTGGGTTTCACTGTCTTCATCAGAACATCTAACTTCTTCATCCTTTTCAAAGCCATTAAAAACAAAAATGGAAAAAATACCAATGATTAATCTTGCACTTGCTAAGTCATTTTCATCTCCATAGACATATAGCATATATACACACAGATTTACAGTCCTCTCTCTATTCTAGCCAAAGTCACATACGTACAGAAAATTACACACAGCCAGTAGAGCATATTTTATTATTTCACTGTGAAGCTTGTAACTGGTACAGCAATTCATTTCACAGAACCATAACGAATGGAGTCAGTAAATGTCAGTGAGTTTGGAGCTGTGCATATTTGGCACCAAAAGAGCTATAAGGTATACAACATTAAAGGTAAGTAGAAAAAAATCATGAAGGTTCATTTTAGTTTCTCCCATTCCTATAAGAGGAATATAAATCTCAAAATTAGAGTTCCTTAGAGGACAAAGTAGAGATGGAGTTTACACTTAAGATAGGTCTTTAGGAGAATAGAGAAGAGAAGTTGCTTCTATTCACTAACTTAGCCTACAAGAGGACTTGGGGCAGTGGGCTACTTAAACTTACCTCTGAATGCCTTTTCCTAACCTCAGACATTGTTCTCAGGAGATCCTTAGAAGACAGCAACATCAAGACATTTCAATACTTTACAGTGTTTGCATTTACCTCGGTTGGCCTCCAGAAATCTCCTCAAGTCAGTACAAAAAAGGCAAATAATTCTCTCAGAAACTAGTAGGAGTCAGACACCCATAAGACTGGTGTCCAGGTCATGTTTATCTGTACTGGCATCAGGCTTTCCTATTTCTTCTCTAATGAAATTCCTTGGCTCATCAGTGACATACATGTCTACTTTAGAAGATGAACACATAACACTGTATGAACACACGAGGGAGAAGACTGAAAGATACCTTGGGATCAGAAGCAGGAAGTGCAGAAGTTCAGCTACATGAAGGGTGAAATCTTGTACTTCACTTTAATTAGACACACTGAATTTCTAGTATGGAGAAACTCAGTCAGTAAAGTTTGAAAGGCTAAGCCTTTCTAAAGTGAAGGAAAAAGTATCTGTGTACTAATATTTCCTTCTCAGATTATTTTACTACCATAAAGGCTTTTCTTTTTTTCCAAGGAGTTGGGAGGAAGGTGCATTTAGTACCACGCTTTTCAGAAGCAGGTACTGTGTTTTCATATCTGCCAATACAGACTTCGAAAACCTAACATGAATAACTTCACTGATTCATCAGATAAAGGATGCAGTTTACTTATCTTTGTCTTCAAAATCTAGTATGAATAATCCCACAGCTCTCTGCTTTATATCACCCCGGTGGCAATCAACCTGTGTGCTACTACACAGATCCCATACATAACAAAAGCAGACAGGTTAAGGGAATAATGCAACCAAAAAAACCCCCACCCAAAACTACAACAGTTCACTGTCTGAAGTCCTACTGACCCTCAAGTTTTGTCTTTTAAAGAACTAGAAAGAGGAATAGTGTAGTGGACAGTAAATATCTCCCTCCTCAAAAAGCAAAAAAGGACCAAGCAAGTCACTAGATATACAAATGACTACACTGCATACACAGTGATGTTCAGCCCTCGCAAAAACAGCCTTGAAAAAACAGCTTGTTTTCCTAAGGCAAAGACTGTCAAAGTCATCACTTCCCACACTTGCACTCTCAAAAGGACGCCTGGAATTTTGAAGGAAAAATATCACAGTCATTACTCTGACAGATTGCATAAAAGTGAATAGCATTGTAAAAACAAAATGCACCAAGTAATGTGAATGCACACACAGATGGCTCAGATCTCCAGATGACCTCCCAAGTTCAGAACAGTCTGAATGTTCACGTCACGCCAGGCTAATAACTCTGCTCTACTGGTGGCAAAAGCAGCTCTGATGAACCTCCTTACTCATCTGAACTCTGATGCAGCAAGAGCATCTCAATTCCCCTTCCTTCTTGGTGGTTTTGCTCTAAGGTTTATCCATGCAATGAAAGAGTTAAGAAGCCCACTCTCTCAGGCCATCTAACGCAAGTCATAATGACTTGGTCTGCATTTTGAACCCATATTAATGCCTGTAATTCTCAACAGCAGTGGGTCAGTATTTTTTAACTAGTAAGTTATTGCAAGTCATTAAAACTTCATAGACTCATAAAATATGATTAATTGAAAGAGAACCACAAGGATCATTACGTCCAACACCTGGCCCGGCACAGGACAGCCCGAAGAGTCACATCATGTGCCCAAGAGCATTTTCCAAACACTTCTGGACTCTGTCAGGCTTGGTGCTGTGACCACTTCCTAAGGGAGCCTTTTCCAGGAACCAACCACACTCTGGGTAAAAAACCTTTCCCTAATATACAACTTAAACCTGTCCTAGCACAGCGGCTTCATACCATTCCTTCAGGTCCTGTCAAGAGTCATTACAGAGATCAATGCCTGCTGCTCCTCTTCCCCTCAAAAGGAAGTTGTAGACTGCAATGAGGTCTCTGTCTTTCCTCGCTCTCCTCCTCTTCTCTGGGCTCAGCAAACTAAGTGACCTCAGCCACGCCTTGTACGGCTTCCCCTGTACATCCTTCACAGTCTTCACTGCTGTTCTGCTTTGAGATTTGGGACAATCAATATAGTAATGGGGAAAATAAATCATTCTTCATCTAAGTCTCCAGTTTTTTCAAGTTTCTTTAGACTACAGTAGTAAAGAGACAAGAAAAGTCAGCTTGAACTTTTCTTTTGTCCACTTTTCCTATAAATTCATAGGCATTTACAAGTTTGTATGTCGTCAGCACTGAGGGCAATTAAGAATCAGTTTCAGAAAGGAACACAGTTCCTCTTTATTAAAAAAAAAATTAAACTAACATTGATGATATTTCAGAACTACTTCTGTGTCTGAGACAACAATTGCAAGTACAAAGGAATCCAAATACCCAAAATCTTAAAATACCGAAAATCCAAATCTTACCCAAAATCAAGAACTTTAAACATTCACAATGTTTTGGCAGAAATCACCAGGACATGCACTCTCAGTAATAAGTATCCTTGGTAGATATCTCTAGCTGCAACACACTGAGTTTTAAGTCTATCCATAAGTTCTCAGAGAGGGAACAAAGAAATTTTGAAGTTTCTTTGCTAGTTTACAAGATTATTATATGCCATTTTCTGAACAGAAGATTCCACAATTACCCCCATATCTGATTATTTGATTATTTCAGTAGATTTGTTTCAGAATCACAAAAAAAAAAATTAAAAATCAGACAATAGAGCTTTTAATGCCATCATATTACTTTGTTTTTAATTAAGCAAAGAACATGCAGTCAAAGAACATGCATGTCAAAGAACAAGCAATGCCAGTGCCACTGAGCATATGTAATATTAACAGATTCTGTTAATGCAGATTCCAACTTTAGCCTTCCTCCCACATGCACAAAAGCACATTACCATGGTGATTTGCAAAATTTGCTGCCTTCAGAACAGTACAGCATTTGAAATGCCCTCAGCATCTTTGAATAGATGCAAACACAAATTAAGTTACATTTAAAAAGACAGTAAGTCACAAATAGTTTGATAAAGTTGTCTGTACAGAAGAACTCTGACAAAAATATCTTAATATGATCTCAACCAGTAGAAACAAAGCAACAAAGCTTTCAGATCACACTTTCTGTCCTTGAAAGAAAAATAACAAAGTTTAAGAACTTGAAAAAAAGATGGCATATATACAGTATAAAAAGCATAATCTAGAATCATCCATTACCTCTGTCAATATTTGAGTACCTATCTACGGAAGTGTCATTTTCAGAACAACATATTTTCTTTAATGGAATTCTTAATTGATGTACTATTTCACTAAAATGCACACTTGTTTGGACTATCACAGGTCTGTGCCGGCTGTGAGTTTCTCCCAAGTGGGATCACTCTTCATGCAGTTTCCTTTTATTACAATTTTCAACTGAAATAAATAATAATTTTAAAAAATCTTAAGAAATAAGAATCATCTTACTGTGAATACATACCTATCCTGACAACACAGGACTAGGAGCAAAGGTGACAATTGTGCCCCAACCAAATAATAAATACATTAAAAAACAAATCCACCACAACCTCCAGTATTTGTATTTTCCTGTATATACACTGATAATGCTCATACTTTGGTTTGTAAGCACCTCTGGATACAACTAAACGCAAAATACAAAGAACAAGACTCCGCCATAACTGCTACCGGCCAGTTGATGGCCAGTATCACCCTCACAATGCATTCTTGCAGAGATGCAGCTAACTTTGCTTTGCAGACACAATTGTAATGAACTTAGGATGTCAATGAAAGCTTCACCGCTAACTTAATCACAGCCAAGGTTTGACCTGAACGCTTAGAGCTGAAAGGAGTCACCACTCCTGCTGACTTCCCGGGAAAGGCCTGCGCTAAGTGAAAGCGCCACTTAACAATCGTGCATGGGAAGTAAAGGCAACAGTGCAGGGATTTACAGGTTCTTCTATAAAAAAAGCTTACAGGCAGCTTGGATATGGTAGACCCTGGAGGATGGTCCACATGTAACACAAGAGTGAAGATGACTGTACTGACATACTGCCCCTTCAAATTCACATCAATGCAGTCTCAAGTCCAACTAACATTTTTGAGGAATATCACAAGGCTTTGCCATTTACAAGACAGCTTAGAAAAAAACAAGGTACAATTATAAGAAATAACAGAGCTGAACACACCTAGATTTATACTTCCAAAAAACTCCCCATTTCAACACTGAAATAAAGACTTGATTATGTAGCAAAACCTGGCTGTACCAGTGACATGTTCCCACTGTGAGCACATCACCTAAACATTTGTGCAAGATGAATTTCTGACAGGACAAAATCAACCAACCAAAAAGAAATAAAATAAAGGAATGCATCAGAGCTTAGTTTTGTATTAGCTCTGCAAATTATTCCTCACATACACCTGAGCACAAAAAAACCAAAACAAAACTGATGAGCAAGGCGTGCATGAAATACCAAAAATAACACAACTGGTGAAGACTACTCCCTGCTCCCTTCTTCCTCCCCTTAAAAATTAGATTTAAAACACACATTTTTAAGGCTTTTTTCCAGTCCACTGTACACTGACTTTTTGAATATGTCAACATCAAATAAAATGGGTAAACTCCTGTTTCTGAAATACTTACACATACTTTTGGCTGGAGGAAGCAGCTTCTGCTGCATCTCAAAATCTGTTTATACAGTTCAAGTGAACAGGACTACTCAACTTGAAACTAAATTCTTACATTAATTTTAATTTTTTTAAGCTCTATCAAGGCAGAATAAACCGTTTAAGACCCAGCTTACTAGAAAAGAACTTCAGTGCAAAAAAATCAGGGCAAGACACCATTCACTTGAAGGGTTAAGAGAAGAAATAGGTAGTTGAGCTCAAGCGAAAAATTGTTCTCAGGAACCTTTAAAGAGAGTAGGTGGAATTCCTTTAGCAACTGGTGTTTGATGCTAACAGCTGCATCATGTGAAGCCAATTAAAAGAGATGTTATCCAACAGCACAAGAATTATTGAATATGAGCTGTAAGATAAAAGCAACCAATAAATATAACAAGACACCTTCTGCATATAGTATTTCAGTATTAAATAGTGTGACTGTTTCGACACGGACGCCAGCTGCAATTTAGAAAAGTCTTATTTTTGCACAATATTTAAACAGTTGGTCTCCAAATTCAGTGGGTGAGTACAAGAAAAATGGTTAAGGTCCCATTCCAAAAATGAAGCATGGTAAAAGTATATCAAGCCCATACAAAGATAAGCCAGTACTTAAGACAGAAGTCACAAAACTCAGTCAGAAGGCAGACACTTACTTTTTCTATGAGGACAAATCTAGGATTTTAACTGGGGAGGCTTTGGTGACAACACACTTTCTGTTCTATGAAAATAAAATTTTCCTAAGGAAACATTTTTGAACTCTTTGTAATAACTGATAAAGTTCAAGGCACATACAGTCAGAAAAAAACAGGCTGAGTTGTACAGCAATTTGTAAAAAAGTACAAGATACCAAAATACCCAGCAAACCATGATGCAGTCTGTAATCAGGTACTTGGTTCATGCGCAGTTTTGCCCTTATACTGCTTATATATTGATAAAACAAATAGGTCTCTCTTTTAGCCTAAATGGCTAGCAATAATTAAAATATTTTATCCCTGCTTGCCTAAAGTGCAACTCTAAGCACTCTAGCTGTTTAGCTCTGAAAAGTTATAAGACCAGAGTGGTCATACTCATGTGTAATACTCTCACAGCATTACAAGCCCCACACTGTTTAGATCGAAGTTTCTCCTTTTCTATAAAGATGAACTGCAATTTCTCCTCCAGCACCTCTTCTCCAACACAGAGGCATTGGTTTATGCAGTGCAACAAACCTCATCACAGGCCAACTTATGTACGTATGGTAGGGAAAGGATTCAAACTCTGTCCAGTGAAAAACTGAGGTAACTGTTTTCTATGCTACCAGATCAAGGGCTCAGGTAACTGCAACTCAATAGACCTTTGACATTACTAGATGTCACCCTATAATACGATCCCTACTTTCAACGTCAGCCAAGTAAGTAAACCATTGAACACAACTCACAGAGACCCATTTCAGTTGTTTGTTGAATAAAGTTTAGCCATAACACAGAAGCAAGCGGAATAGCAGTTCCTAGCTCTTCAGGCAGTGCAATTATCCGCAGCTTGCTTTCTCCCATGCACTGCTCATGCACTACTGCACACGCAGACAGAAGGTACCACAGAACCATAGAACATGCTGAGTTGGAAGGGACCCCCAAGGATAATCAAGTCCAACTCTTAGCCCTGCACATGACATCCCCAAGAGTCACACCAGCAGTTCGCCCTCTGACATCTCACAACAAATATTGCAAATCTGACTGGACAGAAAACTAAATAAATTAAAAGAGGAAGTTAATACAGTTATGTTTCCAGGAAGAAGCCTGCAAAACCTGCTGACAGCTGCACTAACACCTTACGTCTTCCTCCTTACACCTCCTTCCTAAGCCCTTCTGTTAAGGTGATACTGACAAAGAGTATGTAAGACTGCTCTGACGTAGGTCTGCACGCCCTTATTTTTGCCTTCTACATGGACAAGAGAGCTCCTCTTCCTCTTGGAGTTGAGGTGATGCAGTCAACAGAAACTACTGATCCTCTTAGGACTACCTTTAGTTTAGTAGTTTCATCTCACACATCCACTTCTACGCAGACACAAAACATTGAACTTGAAAAAGACCAAAGGAGTCCTCAGGCAGAGTTACCCATCTGTGTAACGGGCATTGAGCCAAGACCCTTGTGTAGGACACTCACCAGCCTCATTTTCCTACATTCAGTTTGTTACTAACAGGCAGCTTTCTTACTGCTAAACTTCCTCTTCAATCTGCCCTTTATATGAAGTCCCTACTTAAACATGTTCAGTGCAGCTGTTTGATTGCTCTCTTACCCACTTCCAATTGCTTCAGCTTGTTTCTTCCTTGAATTTGTGATTATTTCTTATCATTGCTAGTCATACAATAAAATGAGACACTCATCATGCAAGACAGGCTTGATTCATCAAAATAACATGCAACCTTGAAGTGATTGTGAATACTCAAAAGCCTCTCTTCAGATCAACTGATGTTTTTAAAGAAAAAGGAATCCAATCCACCCATCTCAGGACCAACATCTTTCACAGCAGCATTCCTCCTCCCCCCTTCTCCTTTATTTTCCTCCCAGGCTTGGTTACAGGAAGGAACACCATGTCGCTGCTTTTCTAGCGCATCTACATCTACTCTATTCAAAAAAATAAAATAATTTATTTGTGCAGTCATCATATACACTTTGTTTCAGTACTTTGTAACACAAAAGTAATACAGCAGCTATAATATTAAAATAACTCCTTCATGCTAACCCAGCTAAATATACTTTGAGCACTGATAAAACTGGATTGGAAGACAGGCATTCATGTTTCAGCAGTCAATTCTTTACAGTCCTTCAGCATATATAAGAAAGCAATTCTCTCACTTTTAAAGCATGGCAATGACTAACACTTCCACAACACCCAAAGTTCCTTTAAAACTCTTTATTCGATATACAGGCCAATACTAAATTAGAAGACACAAGATGACTAATATTAAACAGATCCATACGGTATTCACTAACAAACATATTTTAATGAACGTGGCACGAGGAACAACACGGGCCACACTAGCCCTCATCCACTTTATCTACACACACACAGAGGTGCAGAATGAGAAACACACACCCAGGGGTAAGGCGGTGACCAAAGATAAGTGTTTACATACATTTATGTAAGGCAACAGTCTGTAATACTTGCTAGAATCATGTCTAGTAAAAACATGTGTAGCACTAATGTATGATGAACTGCTATTCACTACCTGGACTCAGGCTGTCAAATGTAATCAAGAGATATAACTGAGTTACCGAAAACTAATTAGAATAGTCAAAGTATATCACTCAAAAGTGAAAATTAGTCACGTTTGAATTCTATCGAAGCACTCACTGACACTGACCAGAACCCGACGGGTTTCTGTCCGGAGCTAACACAAATCACGACAGAGTATGCAAAACAGACTGGCACAAGACTTTCCTTAGCAATATGGTATGCTAAGTTTACATTTAATTTGTCAAGCTAAGTTCACTGAAAATGAAAGTAACAACAACAAAAAAATTCAACGGGAGCAATATCTCCAGGGAGTACTTCAACACCGGGGTTCTTTTTTTTGCATTATTGAGTCATTTAATTTCACATTATGCTTCATGCCTAAAGGTAGATCTATAAATCACATTAAGCAAAGTATCTCAGTGCTATTCCTAATAGTTTGAAAAAAAAGTTCTTGAACTTCAAGAAACTGCCACCTCAGTGATATATCACAGAATGAAATATGTTTTCCCTGTCAGTGGTGTAAAGGAAAAAGTATTTTTCTAATAGTGCACTGTAATTCTAGCAAGGAGAAACTCAAGAGGCAAAAAAAGAGGCTTCTTCATGCCCCACCACAGGGTCAAAAGGTCTGGCAAAAGTATCTTAAGGGTTTGCTTGCTCAAGTTAATGGGTGTTACATGGACTCCTCCGCAGTGGACAATCAATTACAGCAACAACTGTTGATTAGCACTATTCCACCACCGCGAGGCATTACTCCTAGAAAAGCAGGAGAGTGTAAATTACACTTCTTGGGGAGAGAGATGAAATGAGGCATTTAATCCTCCTTGTTTACTATAATACCTCCACGGCACATGATCTGATTTTTTGAAACCACTTTAGGGTTAATATTTTATCACTGCAATGAAAGCTCTGATATACAGATAAAAAAAGGCACAGCAAAATATTCAGAAAGAAAGTTGGAACACACACTCTATTTCTCATCTCCTTTACCTGTTTCTAAACCAACTCAACTTATTTTTTTGACATGACGGGATATTTAAAACATTTCTAACAGTTTTTTCCCTATCGTGACCCGCCACCATGTCCTCAAGACTTCCCACAGACCAGCACACTGCACACCAAGCCACCAAAGAACTCCCAAAATCCTCATAATGTCATTACTAGCAGGCTTCAAAAGAAATTTATTTTGTCTGGTTATACGACAGCGTAAGTAAACTGACAAGTATTTTTTGGCAAAACAGCCTTTGAATAGAAGATAATTTAACTGTAACATTTCCGGGCAAGATACACACAACAGTTTCAGAGTTCTTCGTTCCTCTGGTGCACAAATGCCATATAATATTACATGGACTGCACGATGTAATTTCTAAGCTATACAACTCTGGCCCAGATATAGAGAAACTTCACCAGGAAGCGTCTTGAACACTGAATAACTATTAGCAAAATCACTTTAGATGCCCAGACAGCTAAATCCAGGTTCCAGCTTCTCCCTCAAGCTAACGGGAGAACCCAAATTTAAAAGAGCAGTGATGCAGCTATTGACAATCAATGAAGTTTATGTACATACTAAATTTGTACAGTGAATTATCTCATTGCTTATTTGATCTGCTACTTATTTCATTAGTGGTTGTAGTAATTTGCTTGATTTTGCAATTTTATCTACAACAGTCTCTTCATCCTTCAAAAAAACCCATTATTACAGTAGAAATTTAATATTTAATTACAACTTCCAAAAATTCATCTATATTTTAACATTTTAAGAAACAGCTCAGAAATACATCTGTACCTTCAACGAGCCGCTATTAATCAGATCACCTAAGTAAAATAATTTACCAAATATGCCTTACAAGTGAGGAAAAAGCAGCATCTCGTCTTAGTTATTTCAGTCAAATATAGGGAAACACACTAGTATTACACTAACAGGTATTTCCTATACACTGATTTAAGCCTAAAAGGTGACTGTCAGCCCTGGAGAATTAAGTAAGACCCATCACCAAAACCATACCAAAATCAAGAGTTAATTTAAGGCATCCCTTTCTCCCAGATTTTCTTTACTTTTCTATTTTTTAACCAGTTATTGCAGTCCAGGAGGGACATATATATGCAATAGGCATCAGAAAAGTCTGCCTAGGATCTCACTTAAATTACTTCTCAACTTTTTGTCTCGCAGACACGAAATAATCACTCCATTCATCAATACAAGTTCAGAAACAAAACTGGAACACTTACAGTTTAATGCATATCCAGCTTCAGAGCTAAATGTCACAGGGCCTCACGTTCTCCTGGCCTGTGGAAGAGTTACAATTCTGGTAAGCTCACAGGGTCACACACACGGAGTAACTGCCTGAAAACCACACGCTTGCCCCAGAAGACAAGCGCCACGTTTTAAATATCCGCTGTTAAACGCTAAGTTACCTCTCTGGATGCGCACGAAAGTCATCGCTGCTGTACCCCAGCGCCCTCCTTCCCTTCCCGGGCGGCCTTACACCCCTGCCGCGGCCCCGCCGGGCTCCCCACGGCGCTCGGGGCACGGGTGGGAGGGACGGAGGCGTCGCGGCATCCCCGCCACGGCACCACGCCCTGTGCCGGGCACAGCCCGAGCCCAGGCCCCGCTGCCCGCCGCTCCCGCCCACCTGCCCACCGCGGCACCTGCCCTCCGCCGCACGCTCGGGCGAAGGGGAGGGGGCGCACGGCATAAAAAAAGAACCGGAAAAAACCCCAAGCCACCCCCCACAAAAGCCTCACAACAAGCCAAAAAAAGAACAAACCCAAAAACCAAAAAACACAAACCCAGGAAAATCAAGCCACTCTTCATCATTTTTTTTATTGCCCACCACAAAATTTGTTGCTCGCACCTCTTTGTCCGAGCGGGATTACGGCTGAGCATCATCCACCGCGCCCGCGGCACTGCCCGCTCCCGAGGCGGCGGGAGCCTCCCCCGCATCGCCCCGCCCAGCACCGGCCCCGCCGCCCCCGGGCAACCTCGGTCGGCCCTCGCTCGCCGCTGCCCGGCCGTAGGGCTGTCGGTGCGGGAAACACCGGCGGTCCCAGGCTGCGGCGCAACACAACCCCCCCACCGCTCTCTGCGGGCCCCCGGGAGAGGGAGTGGCCGCAGCCCAGCCCGCCGGCAGGTACAGGGAAGGGCGGCGAGAGCGAGGACCCCCGCACCCCTGCCCCGCCACTCACCGCTGCCCTGCCCACGGCGGCGCCCGCTCCTTTGTGTGCCCGCCGCGCCCCGGCACCTCCGTCTCCCGCTGCCGGGCGCCCCGCGCCCCCTCCCCCCNGGGCGCCCCGCGCCCCCTCCCCGCCGCGCCGGGGGCGGAGGAGAACGCAGCCGAGATCCGCGGAGGAGGCCGCTACCGCCCGCCGGTCACATGCAGCGGGAGGGCGCGGCGCAGGCTCCCGGTGGCTCCCCGGGAGTCCGGCCGGCAGCGTCCGAGGCGAGCCCGAGGGTGAAGATGGCGACCTCGGCGACGCGGGGAGGGAATCCCCAGGCCGGCCCGCTCCGCTCCGCGCTGCCGGCTGGTCTGGGCGCGCCGGGGAGGGGAGGGGACAAAGAGCGGCTGCCGCTGCCCGTCAGCGCTATCGCTGTGCCGCCCGCTCCTCCTCCGCCGCCGCCGCGCGTTCGAGCCTCCGCCAGCGCCGCAGCGCTCCCTGCCCGCCCCGCCTCGCTCCGCCCGCCCGCGGCTCGCTGCCCGCCGCAGTGGGACCCTAGCGCTGACCGTCCCCTAGCCAAAATGTGCTGGCGTCGCCGCGGCCTTCAGGAGTAGCGGAAAGCAGGTCACGAAGGCTGGTGTGCTTGTGGTCGGACAAGGAAATGAGAAGGGGGTTTGTCTTCTCACCCACCCCCAGCTGTTGACAGCAGCAACCCCACTGTGCGTGTCGGTAAAATTTCTGCGTCCTACACCCCCCGTACCCCCGGCAGCAACTTCACTTGCTGACAGAGACGTGGTGATTCATCATAGGTCCTCCACACCTGTAGCTGGTTTACTGCTTCAAAATGGATGGGGTGCCACTGCTGCTTTCGAAGAGAGCTATCTCCGCTCCATTCCAACAGGTCATATATTGTCTTTCGAAAATAAGAAATAAGGGGAAAATGCTTAAGGTGCAAGCATGACTCAAATATGAAACACGATGAACATGCAATATCAGGTGTTCCTTGCTGGGTGCAGAAGTATGGCGGGCAGCTATGCTCAGTATCGCTGTGGTGCCATCAACCCGTGGTTCTTCACAGAGAGACTTAGCTTGCTCCCTCACCTGTGCATAACTTTTCCTGGTTTTGCACATCATTCATGGCATGAGTTAAAATGAAAAATGTGGCATACAATACATTTTTTGACTGTCAACATATTTGTGGTTTATTATTTTTCTAGACTGTGTTTTTACAATTTTGTATATTTTTCTAAGACGGCTTTGTTTGTGTCCACCAATAGACTTATGTCTAATTTGCCTTCAGAAGGACATAGTGTGAGAAGTGCCTGCATCAGGCATGCCCTGACACTGATCTTCCCTTGAAGAGACAGTCGCTGAAAACCAGTTTCAGCTCAGTGCCCTGCCAATGGTGTTTCTGCTGTGTGTGTTTAGATGATGAACAACCTTATTTAGAACCATAGAATCATCAAGGTTGGAAGGGGCCTCTAAGACCATCCAGTACAACCATCAACTCAGCACTACCACTGTGACCCCTAAACCACTAACCCTCATCACCCAGCACCAAATCCAGATACCTCTTAAACACCTCCAGAGATGGTGACTCTACCACCTCCCAGGACAACCTAGTCCCATGCCTGACATGCCCTGACAGTGAAAAAAATTTTTCTAATATCTAATCTGACTCCGCTGTCTCAGCTGAAGGCCATTTCCTCTGGTCCTCTCACTGCAGGCACAGTAGAAGAGACCAACACCCATCTCACTACAGCTTCCTCTCAGGGAGTTGTAGAGTGATGAGGTTCCCTCTGAGCCTTCTCTTCTCAAGACTAAACAAACCCATCTACCTCAGCAACTCCTCATATGTTTTCTAGACCCTTCATGAGCCTTGTTGCCCTTGACTGCGGCACCTTAAAGGCAAACCTTTGTTTGGCCTTTGCTCCAGCACCTCAATGTCCTTTCTCAAGAGAGTGGCCCAGAACCAGACTCGAGGTGTGGCCTCAGCAATGCCAAGTACAGGAGGATGATCACTTCCCTGGTCCTGCTGGCCACACTATTCTTGGTTCAGGCCAAGATGCCATTGGCCTTCTTGGCCACCTGGGCACACACTGGCTCACTGTCGGGGTTTGACACTGTCTAAGTGCTAGGCACCTACGAAAAAACTATTCACTTATTTTCCTCTGCTATAGCTAAGCAGAGGAGGGGAAATAAAATGAAAACTTCATGAGTTGAGGTAAGGATTAGGGGAAAAACATTCTAATGGTGAAACGGGCTCAAAACTTAAACAGTATAAAGAAAATTTATTATTAACAGAATTAAAATTTAAAAGGGTAATGAGAACTAAAATAAACCTTTAGAACACCTTTCCTTCGCAGTCTCTCCCTCTTTCCACTGACTGCACAAGGAGACAAAAGATGGGGTTTTGGTCAGTCTTTCACTTCTTAAAAATCTTTCCTCGGTATACTTAAGGAAAAGAGTTTCTTTCTTCTGCTGTGCTGTGGGATCCTTCCCATGGGAGATGGTTCTCTGTGAACTTTTCCAGCATGGTTTTAACTTTCACGAACAGCAGCCCGCCTGACATGCTGTAATGTGAGTCCCTCCCATGAACGGTGCAGTCTTCCCAAAACTGCACGTCGTGGGTCATTTTAGTTCATGGGGTTTAATCTTTTAAGGAGAAGCTGTTCTATTTTGGAAGCAAGGGTTCTCTATCTCTGGAAGCAAGGGTCTTCTCTCTGTGTTCTAGTGTTCTTCTCACTAGATTACAGCTTTTCAGCATCCACGCGCTCCAGCATGAGCACTTTTCTTTATGGGATGTGTGTGCATCTCTGCATCCCCCCCATGCACTTAATGAATTACAGGAAAACAATTTCTTGTATTATAGTCCTCACTAGGGGCAGAAGAATCTCAGCTCCGACGCCCAAAGCATTTCCTCCCCCTCCATCCTTTGCACTGACTTCAGTGCCACCATGTTGGTTCTCCTCACATGTCCTTACTTTTTCTTCTTCTCCAACTTGGAAGGAAATGGTTGTCCACGGGTATTATTGTTCTCAAGTTCTGTCAATTGAAAAGTTCTTATAAAGCTTCTACAACGCCGAGAAGTTGATCCTGCCCAGGCTCCATGTCGAGGAACTGCTTGCCATGTTTTCGTTGCTGGCTGTGTGGTCTCCGCCAGCACTGGACGGGCGGCCCCAGTCTCGGGACGGCCCCAGCTGCCACCTCACCACCCCTCTGGAGAAGAAATAGAACTTCCCGCGGTTTTTCCTTTCTTAAATATGTCATCACAGAGGTGTTACCAACTTCTCTAACTGGGCTGGTAACCTGCTCATTGTCAGAGCCTTCAGCGATTGGCTCTGTGCCAGACATAGTAGAAGTTTCAAGCAGCTTTTCTCCCACCCACCAAAAACCAGGCTGTGTCAAACCAACACAATCACATTGAGCCGACTCTCAGTGAGCACCCCCAAGTCCCTTTTTGCCGAGCAGCTCTCTCCCCCAGCCTGTAGCACTGCATGTGTTTGCTGATATCCAAGTGCAGGACCCAGCACTTTGCCTTATTTCATACCTGCAAAGAACAGCTGCAACTGTTATTTTCCTTCTGCTGAAGATTTTCATTAGTGTTCCTGGATTTTACTTAACAAGAATCCTGTGGTGTAGAGAAACTATTATTATCCCTGCTTTCAAGATGAGAAATTGAAGCATAAAGAGACAGTATACCTTGCCTCAGGTCATATATATATAGTATGTGGTAAAACCAGAAACTTAATTCAGAGTTTGGGTGCAGATCCAGTTAATCTAAAACCACAAGTTCATTTTCTTTCTCAAGCTCTGTTTCTCAGGACTCCACTCCTGGAAAATTATTGTGAGAAGGAGCAAAGCAATGTTGAAAAAGACATGCTAAAATAAATTGTATTGAACTTGCTCAGAAAATAATGTCTACTTACACATGTAAGAAATGTTGAGAGTAAGCATATTTATACATAAAACATCAGCAGAAATACTCTGGTTTCGTAAGCATATGAACCAATAAGGGGAACACCATGCAAAACGTTGTTTCAATATTGTACATTTAAGATATGTGATGTAAGAACTTCCAGTTTTTATTGGTTACATTACATGCAGGAGCAGGTGAATTGCAGAAACATTATCAAAATCTTTGGCCAAAGCTGCTAACACAGTAATGACATACTGAAGCCCTGTCCACATTAGTAGTACCATTATATTCTAAAGAGTTGTGGCATTTCCGTCAAGCACTGTGATAACACACAGATTCAACTGTTCCCCACAGCAATTCCTCTCAAGGAACAAAGATGTGTCAAGTGCATCCACAGTCATCTGTTGGATGCTTCTGGTACAACTCCAGAGTTTCAGGCCTCCCCACTATCATGGGTCTCAACAGACAATAGTGTGCCCAAAGTGACATTGTGTAGCCAGCAGCATAAACCTGTAAGAAGCCGACCTCTTCTAACCAGGTCTAGCATCACAGTCAGAAGATTGATCTGCATTGCGAAAGCGTATGCCAAATTCTTGTCAGAGGACAGTCATGTGCCAGGCTTCTTCTGGCAGCAATGGTACGTATTCAGCTGCCATTGTTACTAACAAAGTACTAATCATGTTGTGTGTGAGACCAAACTGTGTATAGAGCCAGCCATGCTTGCAAATAAACTCAATTAAGCCTTCCAAAGATTGAACTGTGTTGGACAAATGTGCTCTGACCAACAGTTTTTCTTCTACTTTATTATGGTTAGTTTCTCAATAGTGTAGTGATGGTGCCTTTACCACTTTCCAGGTATCTCTCTTGTGTCCTTCTGACTAAATACTGACAATTCTCTCGATTTCTTTCTTCAGTGACAGTCTTGCCCATATTACTGACTACTTTTACTAATTACTTCTGCCATATCCAAAGATAAGCAAGAACTTTATCTTTCAAAATCCTCTTCCTCTCCTGCTGTCCTCAGGGCCTCATGCCAAAGAATGAAAGAAATGGTCAGGCAGAAATAACTCAATATTTATATGAACCTTTCATGGTAAATGACATTCTTCCCACTCTGTGGTCCTGAATGTTTCCTAGTTAACATACCAAACACAACAGAAAAATTTATCATTACTGGGATTGATGGTGTCTGTGAAAAAAGAAAAGGTTGATTTTAAAAGGGAAAACTTAGCTTATAATTCCAAATTTTACAATGTGTTGTTCGCTTTTCTTGAATGAGCAATAAAATGCACATGCTATTTGTGACTAAATACTAGTGTGTGGATGGAACACTCATGAACACCATGAGATTCCCCTATTTCTGGTGTAGCCATATAGAAGTCAGTGAAGGTGTGTACCAGCAATTAAAAGTGGTCAAGACAGCTACTCATTGAGTTGCATTAGCTGACCATACTTGCATTCCTTACCTGTGGCAACTGTCTACCTTCATACCTTCATAAGGAATTTTTTCATGGAAAGGTTTGTTAAACATTGGAATGTACTGCTCAGGGAGGTGGTAGAGTCACCATCCCTGGAGCTGTTCAGGAAACAACTGGGAGTGGCACTCAGTGCCATGGTCTCGTTGACAAGGTGGTGATCAGTCAAAGGTTGGACTCGATGATCTTGGAGGTCTTTCCTAAACTAAATGATTGGTGATTCTGTGATTTGTGATGGCAGCCTAGGCAAACATGTATTGTTTTGCAGTTGCCAGAGCCAAGGAACCAGGAATACAGTCCATTAATGTGGCTCAGCTAACAAGAAGCAATGTTTTATGCTCTGATTGTTCAGTTGGTTGCAAGGGTCTGTTTGTGGCCAATGCAGAAGGAGAGTCCAATCATAGCTGCCAGTTTTAAGGGGAGGTCAGCCCAGTGAATGCAGGTGGTGGAGGTGGAGCAGAAAAGCTAACTTCTTGCTTGTCTTCTTTTAGGGTGAAAGAGGAAGCTGCTGAGGATATTCACTTTCCACTCTTTCCTCTAACTGGTTCTTGTCTGTGAACAAGCCAAGGTAAGGAAAAAACATGTGGTTTTTTTCCAGAAGATGCAGAAGTTTCATCTGGAAGTCCCAACAAACTCGCTGAATCTGTATGCATTTTGCATACAAATCCCTGTATGTGGCTTGACAACTGCCCGTGCAGAAGCTGATGCACTATGTGTGTTCCCTTAAGGCTTTATAGGTAGTGTATGTCTTTTTCTGAATTAGATCCAGAGGCCTGAAACACAAACTGAGGTGCTCCTTCACCAAGTAGCATGAGGCAGATTTACCACTCACCAAAAAATTGTGGGGAGAATGGAAAAGAATGTGTGTCCTCTTGACTCAGTAACTTCTCACTCAACATGTAAAGACCTGAACTTGGCAAAGTGGTTCAGGCTTTTCTGCATAATAAAACAAAGATCGTTACACAAAAGAAACTCACCAAGTGAAAATCCAGTGGTATTTTCTCAGATAATAGTACTGTTTCTATCAGAAGGGAACTTTGCTAAGTAGCTGCAGTGATATAGTTGCTTCATTGTGAGCCTGCAATGAAATATCTGCATACCTTCATTCATTGTCCTTTTTTTCTGACAGAAATGAAGCTCCACAAACAATAGCATTTTTTACACTTGCAAGAACCCTGATGGTAATTAGGTTTCTAATGTATTTTCTGTAACTTCCTTTAGTTTTTATTCTGGCTTTGGAAATTTGTAATTATTTAGCATGCATCTTTGTTTCCTCTCTCACCCTCTGGCTGTCTGGTCTGTTTAGGTTGCATATTTCTGTGATGTTTGTGCTATGTTTGCACATTGCCCAGTATTAAGCAACTCCCAATTTGTTTGGCTTCTCTACTTGCTATTGTGATACAAATTATAAATAATTCCACACTTTTAAAAATCATTATTATTTCAGAAGCTCTAGGGATTAACTTTGGTTTCCTGTTTATGAAAATACAGTTTTACTGGTTTTGCCAGAGACTGGGGGCATTCCATTAGGCACAGTAAAAAGCAGGCTTTGCATTTTACAGGCTTTGCAACATGTTACCATGAAAACAGGTAGAATGGTCTGGGAATGGGAGGAAACACTCTGGAATCCTTTGTGACATCTAATTTTTCTTACTGTTGCTGTTAATATTCCTAGTGCCTTGCTAATGGCACAGAGAGTTTTACAGACATCTCATTAGTGCTGCTAGCTAGGTTCAAGTATTATTCTAGGAAGCTTTTATCTGTCTGGGAAAATATCCTCTGACTTTTTAGCATCCAGCCAGCACTTTTTGAAAGCTGACACAGGTTTACTTCTTTAATTTTCACACTACATTTTTTTCTTTTTAAATTGCCATTTCCACTAAAGATTTATACTTGTTTTTTTTTTTCAATGCGACTGCATCAGCCCTGTTCTGAACTGCAAACCAGGTGTACCCACATTCTTATTGCTATTAAGCTGCCTGGCCTTGCAATAGAACCAACTCATTGTAACTGAGGATTAATGACAAATTGGTAAGCTGTCATCTAATAACAACATAAATCTCCACTGATTTTTTCTTACTTTAAGCTGTTCAAACCCATTCTGCCCCATCATCAAATGAAAGGAACATGAAAAGAAAACTGGCATTCCCTATACATGCAGATTCTACTTCTGACTTTTGAAAAATAAAATAGGATGGTGTATCTAGTGTCAGGGGTATTTTGTGCTTCGAAGGTGAATTCTGTCATATCCATTAAAGGCTTCCTGGTTCCTAAACACAGGGAAGTATCTCAGTCTGATCCTGACCTTAAAACTTAAATGACTTAGTGGAAGACATACCACTGTCTTCAGTGAGACCAGTTTTTTCACCTTGTAAAAAATTTCAGGTCCTAACAGAGGGCTGTGTGTGTTTGGGTGCTGTTTCTTTATACCAGGGGCTTTCATGTTCAGTTCCATCTTATAAAATACAGTGTATCTTTTCCTTTGATTTTGTTTTTCTTATCCTACACTGTTTATTCTAGCTAGTTAAATTTAATTATTTTAGGCAACTGAACAGAACTTACTCAGCTAATGGATAGGTAACCTAAAAATGATAGGTTAACTGGAAACGCCTTCTTGCAGTGGTATTTGCTGTGCCATCAATCACTCCATTAAAATGCCTTCCTGGTTTATGTAACTGGCAGTAAGTTGCATCAGCTGTTGGTATTTTTGATCTCTTGACAACCTGCTAGTTTAATTTGGAATTGTTTTTAGTCCTAGGCCACCACAAATTGACAACATTTGTTTTGAACGGGATATTCATATTCATGAGAAGAAAATAACCACCCTCAGCATTTGAACAGTGACTGTAGGCCTGAAGCATAGGCTTTGAACTTGCAACTGGGATGTCAGACAATGATGAGTACAGGTGTTTATTTCGTGTCCATGGTACTGGTCAAAAGATGTGGGGCTCACAACTAGTTGATGTGCTTGGAAAACCATGCTGAGTTTTTCCTAGAACAAGAATCCCACTAACTGCTAGCACAGTTGGGAGTCCTTCAGAAAAATCTCAGGTAAAGCCAGAGGCAGAATATATAAGAAGTCACCTCAAAAATTAAATTCAACTGCTATTCACGTCCCAGAAAATGTGTGTGTGAGGTTACAGAGGTTTTTTTATCACCTTGCCATCAGCCTCACTGATTCATTCTTGGGGAAGGTGCAGTTTTGCACGTCCAGCTGCACTGCCAGATGGAGAGAATTTGCCACAACAGGGCATGGGTGTCTGCACAGGCCTGCGCCCAAACACCTGCCTTTTCATTCCTGAACGAAACAAGCCCACTGATGTAGCAAATAACATTGACAATGGTGTAAGGAGAAAGTTTTCCTGAAGCTGAAATGGATGTTAGCATCCATTCTGAATGCTAGTCTCAGATTTGCAAAGGGAAGAGATATCTCAGTCTGTGCCAAAACTACAAAAGAAGACAAATGTTGATGCCTTAAGAGGCCTCCTAGAAACAGAGACTAGACAGAATAAGGGAATAAAGGTAGGTATTTATTTGAAGGGCCTTCAAGGTACACCCTGGGGAGCCAGAGGCTACTGCCAAGATGGACCCCAAGATGGACGACAGGCCACGAGTTCTTCACACTTTTATAGGTTTGGTCCATTTGCATATCAGGGTTAATTCTCCAATTAAAGCTTCGGTTTAATGATGTAATATCCCCAGTCTTGACCCCCCCCTTTAGAGTCTTTGGTTTACACCTTTTGGGCCTAGGATGGTCTGAGTGTCCTTGAAGAGCAGGCCCAGAGAGGCTTTGTTATGTCTACCTAGCACGAGAGAGCAGAAATTAACAGGCTACAAGAAACTGCAGAGTTACACACTAAGCAGTACAGGATTTAAAAAATATAAAAATCAAAACCTAAGGCATCAATGTATGCATGTAGGTTGAAATACAACTGTCAATAAGAGAACAAGATGAAGTTCCATGAATTCTGTAACCCATGTATTCTAATTTCTTAGATTTTCTGTCCTGCAATTGATTCCCTAGTGTGTGGTAAAAAGTCAAATGATTAGAATATTTCTTGCAGAGGAGATACTCAGGAAGTCCCTACTGTGTAATTTCCCCACAGTCTAATACAGGGAAACAAGATTCTGGTGTTTTCCATCTCCTGGACAGTGTTTCTCTTATCTCTTATCTCTTTTACTCAGACTTATACAAATCTGGGACTTTACCTTTTTATGATAAACACACAGATAGGCATAGTATGTACAATTTGAACTAAGGTAACAAGAGCCTTACTTATGCAGACACAAAAAAAAAAAAAAAAGAAAAGAAAAAAAAAGAAAAAGGAAAAGAAAGCTCTAGCACAAATCTGAGAAAGAGAGCAAATAGAATAAGAGGAAAATAGCTGTAGAGAAATCTCATATTTTCACATTTATGGATTTGGGAGAATCGGCCTAGAAAATGGGTCTACCCAACTACCCAGTTGACATGATGAAAATCACACCTGCCATAGGCAGCCAGAATACATTTTTTCCTGCTTTATGCCTTTAGCAATATGTAGTGGCAATAAAATCTGCCATCTAATCACACTGTAATCCAAATGTTCTCTTAAACTCTATTTCCTCTGTGTGTTGAGTGACTGCCTTTTCTCCCCTAGGGCAAAAAAAGTTGAGAAGGCAGCTTTAATCAACCATTTTCTTTCCCTTTCTTAGTCTATAGTTAATTTATTTCCTTTTCTCAGGAAACCATGCAAAGCATGGGAAGCTTTCCTCAGATGTAACTGCTAAGCTGTCAGTAGCAACATTTCTGTCTAACATGTCAGAGCATCATGATATTTAACCTGAATTAAATACAATCTTACCATATTGAAAAACAATAGTAAATACAAACATATTTCTGAACTAAGGATTTAATGCCTTGGAAATTGCTCTGGAAAAAAATGTTCAGCTGTTTGAATTAATTGGTTAAGTTGCAAACTAAAAGATAATCAATTATGCCTTCCTGAGAAGTGTCGAAGAAGTGGGTTTCAGGAGTTTGAGCGCTCAGTGGAAGCAGTTTGCTGCTGTGCCTTCAGGGTTATACCTGGCAGCCAACAGCAGGTGCAGTGCAGTAGATTGGTACTGGTGTAATGGGGGTGAGATGACCAAAGCGTCCTTCCTACTGCAGTGGTATTTGTATCAGGTGTTCATCCAGTGAGACAAGACTTTAAATACATTTTATTACGATAAACAACATTTTAAATAGCACAAAATTTGTTTTAACTGACATTTCTTGCTCTCTGTTGTATTGAAAGTATTCCTGGAACCTCCTTTTTTTGTGGGACATCAACAGTAGCACAGCAGGAGGTGATTGCAGTGCTGAGAAACATCTTCCCTTCAAATCACTCAGAGAAATCTTGGAACATTCAGAATTCATAACTTGTCTCACACAAGTCTTACCTCCATCTTGTTCTGGAACTGTTTAAAGAAAATATTTGAGGTGAAAGTAATGAAACAACCACCCTAACTCATACAATTAAGTTTCTGTGAAAAAAAGGTGAAGGAATGCACACCTGATTTTCGCCTTTAAATAGAAGCATTCAGCTCCTGCTAATTAGCAATTTGAGTAGAGCTTGGTGGACTCTGAGTAATTGCAAAGAAAGAACAGGCACTGCACGATAAGACTGTGTGAACAAACTTAAAAACAACCTATGCTTTAAATGTAAAGGTAATTCAGGTTCCAAATTAGATCTGGATGGTGCTTCAGATATTGAACTCCCACTGAAATTTACAGCAACTTCAGGTAAATCTCTTATTAAAAAGCAGTAGAATTTTTATTGTGTCTGAGTAGATTTCAGATGTTCATTACAGTACAGTTCATTCTGTAAACAAAGCACACTAGTGTATGAATACCAGTCAGGTGTTCTACCAGAGCAGGTTCAGCAGTTTAACAGGCTGCCCTTTTCTAAATAGTACAAATAATACTTTTTAACATCCCAAAAATAGTCAGAGCAAACTTTTGATGAATTGTGTTCCAGTTTAAAAATCCCCGACAAAGAGACTGTTTACAGTGCACATAAGAAGCCAAAACCAAACAAAAATAAAGTTAAATAAGAAGAGTTATAATGAGAATGTGCAGGACAGCAGCAGGGAACAACTATATAAAACATCCCACTCATTTATATATTTAGGAAATTATTCCAAGGATTTCTGTGCTGAATACCTGACTGAAGTTGTAAAAGGTCTTTTCCTCAAACAACCCACAGCTGAGCTGTACATGGCAATGATATCTAAATAGGACTATGTCCTGGAGGATATAAGGATGTGTAATTTTAGAAAGTCACTATGTACTCAGGTGCTTTGTCTCCACCACGTGATGGCTTCCTTTTTGTTCTGTATCTCTAGCTCTGCTAGTCCAAATACACACTTGGAAACAAGTTCACCACCACTAGCTTCACTGAGGGTATTGCAGCCTACCTGTGTGACAGAACCAGAACGAGCTGCGACATCCTCCTTGTTAACGCACCACATTGCCCTGTCCAGGAGCAAGGAATTCAAAACATCAAAGAGTATCACACAGGCTGTTTTGGGCTTTATTGGGTAGAAGAGGTAGGATGCCAAAAGCAAGGGAATTGAGGGAGTAGGACTGAGAACGATGTTCTGCTTCATAAGTCCCCCCCCCTCCAGTGTTTACAGTTTTGTCAGCATCTGGTTATATATTGTAGTTTGATTTTAAGGCCCTGTCCCCATGGCACTTCAAGTGCTGATAGCCAGATCTGTGTTTCAACCACAATCTTGCTGGAAAATAGTTAGCCCAATTTACCCATGCCATGTGGGATCATGTTTAAAAACTATTTAAATCCTCTCAAGCACTAAGCTTTTGTTTAAAGATGTTTTTAACCTGCATGCTGCCAGTGCTAGGGCAACTTCAGTAATGTGGAAAACAAGTGGGAACAACAGCAAAGACATGCTGCTGGCAACCAATGCTGCTCAAACCTGTTCCACATAGCTGCCAGAGCTTTCCCTGTAATGTTACACCAGCAGATTGACACCACTCAGAAAAGGTTGGAATTTTTTGACAAAAATTTTCTAACCTTTAGCAAAAGTTTACAGATTGGTATTGCGAGATACTTTATAAGATATTTGTAAGGGCAAACCAAATTTAATATCTAGGCACATGTAAATGGGAATTTAAACAAAAACAATTTACAAACTAACTTGGGTCACAGGACAGATTTGGAAGGCTCTTCCAAGTTTTTTCCCCCCAACCCATTCTAGATTTGGAAAATAATGTGAGATTTCCTGGGAAATGAAGTTCTTTATCCATCTCCCATGCCCACTTCCTCAAGAATGCAGATGTACTTATGATGACATAATGTGACAAAATAAAAGGAAATAAATAGTAATGGAAGGATTTGTCCTAAAGGCCTATTTCTGTTCCCAGTGAAATCAATTTAACAGTTCGCCTTGACTTCAGTGGGAACTGGGTTAAGCTTAGTTAGTTTTAAAGGAACTTTAATAGCAGAATGGTTGTCTACCTTGGGCAAAAAGAGAATGAGGGACTTTCAAAGTATCAAATTAGATACATGGGGTTGTGTTCTGTTTTTTATGCCCCGACAATCTCGTGTGCGAACAGAATAACTCAATATGCTCTGGTCTTCCTTTCCAAATTTTGTACTGCCACTTCTCCCAAATGATACTTAAAAGGAATACAAACATATACACACAGACACACAACCTGAAACCCTCCTCTTGAAGCTATAAAATTCCTCCCTCCCTTCCCAAAACTACCTCTGCATCATAGTTCTTCCACACATGCAAATTTATAACCCAGGAACAGGACAGATTCAGTTTCAGAAAATGCCTCATCTGTGCTGAGAATTTTGTGTTTACCTGTCACTATCAATTCCATGCATTTCAGCATATATTATTAATTTGTTTGTGACTGTCTTTCCAGTGCCTCAGTCTAGGAGCGCACACTTATGCCAGGGTATAGTTGAGAGGCAGATGCCAGGATAGAGTTGGGGGACAGGCAGGGCTGCAGGGACTGCACCTGCCTCTTGTTCCTGGCTGTACCTTGGTTGTTATGCAGAGCTAAGCAGGACTAGCAGTCTGCTAGGGATGTGCAATGTGCTCCAGCAGGTCCCATGTTCAGCATGTTGGTGGCCCAGAACGTGGGATATGCCACAAACTGCCCTTACCCCACAGTAAAGACACAGTCTATTTGTCCCATACTGAGTTAGAAAAACTCAGATATGTCAAGTTTCAGTCCAAATTTTTTAACTACTGATGTGTATGTGTCTGAACCAGTTTCTCTGGCTTTTCTGTCCATTTAGGGTTCTCCCATATATGACCCCTGCATATACAATTTTTACTAGCACAACAAGCAACCTACAGAAGCAGGAAATGACTATGTCTTCATTCATTTCCAAAGGTGGTCAACTGCTTTGAAAGCAGGGAGCAGAAACATGCTGAAAATGCAATGGAAACTCAGGATATTTAATATGATTGTTGTTAGTTTTGATGTTGTTCACTGTTTACCTTGAACCAACATCCAAAACCCTCATTATGTCATATTTAAAATCAAAACAAGAAAGTTCTCACACATCTAGAAATCACAGAATTGCACAGAATCATGCAGGTTGGAAGAGACCCCTGAGATCAGCGAGGCCAACCCATGACCAAACACCACCCTGCGACTAGACCATGGCACTAAGTGCCACATCCAGTATTAAACACCTCCAGGGACAGTGACTCTACCACCTCCCTGGGCAGCCTAAACATTCCAATGTCTAATCATCCTTTCTGTGAAGGTACCCTTCCTGATGTCCAACCTAAACCTCCCTTGACGCAGCTTAAGACTGTGTCCTCTTCTTGTGTTCTAGTTGCCTGGGAGAAGAGGCCAACCCTCACCTTGCTACAACCTCCTTTCCTGTTGTAGAGGGCAGTAAACAGGTCCTGCTTTAAGCAGCTCAATTCTTTTCTAATTGTCTCTTTTGCTTATAATAACTTTGTCTTTCAAGTACTGTGGATTCAGGAATTTCCTATTAAGTCACACCTGCATTTGTCTTCCAAGACTTCCAAAATGTGTGTAGTGTAAACACTGCATTGTTTACAATGTCCTCTGCATTGAGCGTTTTGCTCTACTGCACTGCTTCTGCTGCACCATGCTACCTGCTCATGTGGAAATTTTCTTTCTGAACTATTCCAGATTTAGAGTAAACACATCACATAGCAGACTTTAGCAAACCATGGTCAGAACTTGGCCAGAATGTGTTAGGCTTTCTGTCTCTTCTAAACAGCTCTGACATAATGTGTACCCTATTATAATGCCTAAGTATGGATTTACATATGTAATTTTGTCATCAAAGTTTGAAAGTGACTTCCAATCTCTCCCAGAACTCAGGACCATTGCCTTCCCAGCCTCTACTCAGGACATCTTTACAATCCCACCCAGACGGGATATTTATCTTCTTTCTATTTTCATGTTTGAAAAAGACAGCTAGTGCTGGATCCTCATTTGTCAGTACAGAAAAGAAAATCACATTTATATATACTTGTTTAAGTTTCAGATAAACGTATTATGACACAGAGATCTCAAAACATAGTAGAGGGCCCTAAAAACTGACTTAGGCCACCTGAATTCAGTGATGTACAATAAAAGATAAATTGAACGCCTATGCATAGAATATTTCACTTCACTATTGCTCAGATATGTTAGACTGTCAGGCCCTGGCCATACAAGGGCTGTTTGATTGTTGTATTTGTATTCTGTACAGAGAATTAGTAAATATTTAGATCAAATCCACGTGCACGCATGCATGGTTGACAGAGAGAAAGAACCATTTCCAGGAGGCTTCAGCAACTCCAAACTCCTGTGAGGGTATAAAAAAATATACTCAAACTGAGTCAGTGGTGTGTACTAGCAGGAGCACGTTTGCAAATAACAGTGTATAAATATAAAGTAATCATAAAAATAACCTTTTAAAACTGCCTGTAACAGAGCAAGTGGTTCATTAAAAACATCCCCATTGTTCTTCTTTATTCCCTTTTGTATCAGTGGTTCAGTTGCAATTCATATTGTATTTTTGAATCATTGCCAATGCTGCTATCTGGAGAGAAACAACTGAAGCAACTTTAGTGAGTGCTGTCTTTATATAGTCACAATATGCCAATACTGCAAGGCTGCTAATTCTGTAAGCTGACTTTTTCTCATTTTATGCTTCTATTATCCCGGATAAAATAACTACTGCAGAAAATGTTGTGAATAGCTCTATAATGTCTCCTCAGGCTGGCAGCAATGTGATATAGAAAGCTGTGTTCTTAGCTGCTGCTTCTCCTACACATCTTTCCCAGTTGCCACTTCACTCTGCTGTCAGTGGTGAAGTGGGTTTGCAGTTGCCAACAGTTATAAACCTCCTGCAGCAAAGCAAAAGTGGAAGAAAGAGAGCTACTGACAGGAATGAATGAAAGTACCCGTGGAAAAAGGGCCCTTTCCTTAGCATCCTCTTCAGCAAGGGAATAATCTCCTTGGCTTGTGCTTTTGACTGGGCTAGGCTGAATGAACATTCATTCTTTGATGATGCAAAGGCTCCCCATATCTGTTAACCAGAGAACAAGAATAAAACCCAAAGTCCCTAACTTGCTTGAAACACACATTGTGGTGAACAGACAAAATGCAATGCAAGCAATCCTCTGTGACTCAGGCCTGCAAACTCAGAAAGATGGTACAGTACATTGCTTATTTTTGGATCTCAGGAGATATTTGTAGGATTTAGCTTTCCCTTCTAGTTTTTCCCTGAAAATATAATTGCAATAACTCTACACTGCTAAGGCCTTGGCCTTTCACACATCCATGTCAAACTTAATACAGACGAGTTGTCTCATTCATTTAAAGTGCTAAGCCACTCATGTCTGACACTGCCTGTCACAGTGCTTGAGCTTTGTGCTGCTTACACTCACCATGCGCCTGTTCTGAAGGGAGTGCAGGTAGCCCAGCAATTAAATGCTGCCTACATGACCTCCAGAAGCTGCAATTTCCTACGCCTCCAGAAGCTGCAATTTCACCTAACAGATTGCCTGTGGATAACTCTAGAGTGGCAATCTGCCTCACAAGTTAAAAAGGCATACTCTTCTTCTTTATCCCCTGGTATGGGAATACTTGGATTGCTTTCAGTAAGACTGTTCACAAATTTGAATGCAGATTGAAGTCCTGCTGCATGGAGAAGAAAATACAGAATGCTGATACTGCTCTATGTTGTTTCACTTCTCTGTCTGATAGAAGAATTCAGATTAAGAGTTTAGAGCTCTATTGTTGTTTAAAACTTCAGCATGAGGAGAACATTAATTGTGGAGAGAAGTAGCATTCACTCAATTCAGAGTTGAACTGGTGAACATGAGAGGAGGCTCAGGATGTTGCATATGTTTTAAGTCTTAAAATGTCTTCTTACTAGCCAGAAGCTTTTATTATGCAAAGAAATACTTTTCCTGCCTCATGTAATCTGATGTACTTTATTAAAACTCTAAGTTTAACAAAGCTATTTTTATTTTCAGGAAGTCATAGTTTATATGATTTAAAACATGAATACATGGAAGACAGCTCTGGGGAAACTAAGCCCATATCTGGAAATGCAGCAAAAGATCACTTGTGCCAGTTTTTAATTTAACAAATTCTGTTTGCAGAAGCCAGAGCTAGTAGTGGTCATGCTCCCAATTTACTCAGCATGGTGGTCCTCTCAGCACTAAATATCCTCCTCTGTTTTATTAATGATTTTAGACTTGTTCTCATAATTTACCATTTCTTAGAGTTCTCCTTTCCTGTAACTGGAATTAAGTATCTCTACTATACAAAAAAGCAGTCGTGAATAATGAGATGTCTTGCAAAGAGTGTCACTTCGGTCAAGGTCATGAGATTTAGTCTCCTTGAAATACTCTCAGCTCTGCCACCAACTTTATCTAAGACCTTCAATAAACCACTTAACCTCTCCACATCTGTTACTCCACCTGTCAAGTGAGAATGGCAATACTTTCCAAGCTTGCCAGCTACCTTTTACAATGAAAGTACCATTGCAACTCATGAGAACAGAATGTCTCTGAAGAGCCAGGAGTTACTGCCCAGGCCTTGATGGCCTCAGCACAGTATGAGGGACAGGCATAACTGTGGTGTGACCTGGGGGTTTGTGCAGCTGGCTGACCACGGCTACTTAGCGGGTTGATGCTAGTGGAGGCCCACAATCACTTTATTGCAGAATTTACTTCATGGGTTTGTAGATCTGGAGGTTATTTTACAAGTAATTTTGTTAGCATATGTCAAATGCAAATCTGGCAGAGAATAGTTCAGAAACCTTGAAGTAAAAATGTAAGCAATTTAATTTTTTTCCCTAGGTTTTTAATCTATTAAAATGGTCAGGCTCATTTTTTTGGTGCATCTTGAAAATGAACATAATTTTTAGAATATATACAATTTGACTCTCAATTTGAAGATTTTCTGAAGTTGAGAAACATGTGGAGCATTTGGGAAAAGTGGAAAATGATCCTGAGAAGAGGTGCTTGTCACTCCGCCAATTTCTCCTGATCTCTTNAAGCCTCTTTCCCAAGAGCCATTTAACTGATGGTACAGTTCCCTTCTGCTTAAACACTGCCAGTCTTCCTGATACTAGCTATTAGTTTCAGTTATTATGAGCTATATTATACCACTGGGCTGCAACACTAGGGGGTAACAGCTGGTTGAATAAAGGATACATCTAAATTTCACCAATTTTTTAAACTAAAAAAAAAAGACGGTGTACACAAGGGCTGTTTTATGGAAAGGAGTCAGGAGAGGTAGATAGTTCCTTGGAGGTCCAGTAAAAGACAGAAGGTCACCTAGCTGAAAGGAACAGCCTAACCTTGGTACTTGATTTCTCCTTATGTAATTCTGTACTGAGAACTTAATAATGATGACCTTTGTGAGCCCCACTTCTTGGCACATAGTTTGTCTCAAGCACTGATAAAAAAGGGTACAAACTCCATTCCACCACTAAATTAGACATCAAAAACATAAGTGATACAACATTCAGCAGTGCAATGGCTTTGTCCTTCTGTCTAGATGCCTCTGTTTTTTTCAGAAGTGGCAATAGCTGTAATATCTCCACCACACGATCTAGGTCATATTTGGATACTGTATGGTAGGGAAGGAAGGAGAGTAAGGAAAAGAAAAAGAATCACATATCAGTCATCAGAATAATAAATTTCATTTTTATTGCTGATCTAAATTTCATATTATTGGTATTTATTACCAAGAACTTCTATATATGGAGGCAGCTGTTATTTCCTTTAATGGGCTTATTTTACTCCACTGCCCACATGCTTCCTTTGCATCAACCATGCCTTCCTGGCAGCATTGATTATGAATCAGTTTACTTCTGACAACTATTCTGAGTACAGCTTTTAGAAAGCCATGAAATTCTTATTTTTCCAAGGTGTTTTAGGCACCAAAAAAAGTTCTAATAATATAAAACTTAATGTTTTTCACAAGCTTGTCTACAGTGAACAAAGAGAAACTGGTTCATATTGTTACCAAGGCAGAGACAAAGTTATTTTTGTTCAATGCTGTTCACCACAAGGTAAATGAAGAAATTTTATATGCTAGATATCCGTGATAACTCTCTGGGACCAGGCAGGCAGAGGTCATAGAACAAGACATCAGCTCCACAAAAATATATGCTTGGATAATTTTAAATGGGAGTGTAGGTTGTGACAGCTGCTGGGAGGGCCTGGATCTAATGTTCATTTATTATCCCTCCTTTGTTTTCCTTCAATAATGAGCCTGTAGCTCATAGTGAAAATATCCATAGACTATTTGTACCTTAGAGGACTTGAAGCCAGTCTGCAAATGTCCCCAGCTGTAACTGAACAAAAAACCCCAAAAACATTCAATTAATGGGAGTCACATCCAATTCACCTAGGAAATGCAGAGGCATAAATTGTCTGTGGCTTCTTTAAGATTTTTTCAACCCAAAGGAGAGATTCCTTATGAAACAGGCCAGTAGCTGTTTTTTACCAGGTGCTCTGTTATCCCCTGAGAATCAGGAGCAGCACTGAGTTGGTCCTGAGTGAGGGTGTGGTTTCAGTGTCACCCTGGGCTGATCTTAGGCCCTGTTGCTGTTAAAAGAAGCAATTCTGCTTCTCCTGTGATGCCCAGCTGCTCAAGCTTGCTGTGTGTTTGCAAGTTTGTAGGGGTCCCTCAGCCATGAAACATGTCAACTCTCTGATCTTACTGAAGGCCAGTATTTCTTTCTTGAAGGCACAGTTTTAAACCAGATCAACAAGCTTATCTGACTTGCCAAATAATTTCTAATTTTGATAGGAAAGAGAACATGTACTTGAGAGCAAGGCACAACCCCCCTTTTCAGTGGCAATTCCGTCATGGTTAAACTTAACCCAAGAATGATACTATGCTAAGAAAGTGTCTTGAACACATTTTGCACCACCAGAACCAATTGGTTTCATGTCTTCAGTGTTTCCTTATGTAACTTCCTTTAGCATTGAATGTGTTGAAGTGTAATTTTGTCAAACACAGCCTGCCAATGTCAGCATCTGGTTAAGCCACCTTCAAACACAACCATTACACTTGCATGAGAAACCTGCCTGTTGCAGCAGGAAGTGTTTGGGTCTGTCCTTATGCCAAGGACATAAGGATGCTATGCTAGTGCCCTGCAAGAGCACTAGCCCTACACTTAGGCAAGGTCTAGTTTGTGCTGCAGAGCAGGAAACCCACAGACACAGTTCAGACCTTAAGCTGAGCTCAACACTGAAAAGGGCAGCTACTGTGTCTTAGAGCCTCATGATCTAAGTCTTACCTGATGGCTCAAGACATTCAAGAATTACTTATATATAAACATGCAAGCACACAAGGTCATGAGCCATAATCTAGGCATTTTATTAACCACACAATCATACTTCAGAGAGCTTCTTCTACGACAAGCTAAAGGCAATCAGGCTGTGTTTTTTCTTTATGTTGTAGTAGTGTACAACATCAAACAGCACACGCAAGAACTATTACGGTGATTTACAAACTTCCAGCAATTTTGTATAATCTTTCCTATCTTGTTGTGGGCCCCAGAAAATTCTCCCCAACTTTACTCTCGGTAGTGCATGTCTGACAGATAATTGTTGCTCAGAAAATACATTCCATGTGAAATATTTATTTTGTAGCACAGTGATGCTGTATGTAATTCATCAGAGAATTGGAGCATTGCACCATATCTCAGTGGATTAACTTTTAGGAGTGATTTCTAACAAAAATTCCTGCCATGAGAAGCAGAAAAATTAGAGCAGTATTTGGTCCCTGCAGATGTATTTTTCAGCTCACAGATTTCCTATTCCAGATACAAAGCCCTAAAAAGTACTACTGTTTCACTGTAAAAACCAGTATAAAGTAACCCTATCGAGGTGACCTATGACAAGATGACAATAGTGCTATCAAGACTTTTTATGTATGTGTTTGTGAGTGCATACATAAACATGGAAATCACATGCATAGGTACCAGTCTCCTCATAGAAAGGAGGAGGGTTCAAAAACTGGGCATTACAAGATGAATAAGACAAGGTACAGTTATTTGTACAAGAAGTGGACATGACCTGTATGAGCAGGACGTTTCTCGCCCCACAGTATTGTTACATCCATCTCAGACACACACTGTGAAAAAAAGGACTTGACCTCCACAACATTACTCCAAGTCCCAGACCTTTTATTTTCCTTCAGGCCTTTGTATGCTGGTTTTAGATCTGACATGTCATGGAAAATCAGGTTAAAAAGGCAAAGGCAGGTGTTTTCTTCTTACCAAACTAGTGAAAACGCCCCCCACCCCCCTCGAGTTATTTTGTGCAACTTCCTCCTTGGGGGCAAATTAATTTAAAGATGAGAAATGAGAACTGCCTCTGCTGATATGTCTCCACGAAGCTATGTAGGGAGGGCCACTCGGGTCCTGGAGTGCATAATGAAAAACAGCGCCTTTAAACAGGTAGCCTTATTCCTGTGCCCTGGAGGGCCAAGCCCTTGATTCCATTAATATGGAAGAGACACTTTTCCCTAAGGAAACTCTGCAATGCCACTATAACCTTTCTCTTTTTCTTAGCCCCCTTTCACAGGTCTGCTTGTGGCCAGCTGCAAGGCAGTGCCATTCTGCTTCTTTGGCTATTCATGTTATGTATTTTGTTCCAGTTTAAGAAGTGTCCTCTTTGTAGTGATTATGTGCATAGCTGCTGATCACTCATACTCACTTTTCCCTGGACTATCTCCCACCCCATCCCACCCACTCGCCCTGACACTGTGCAGGGTGTTTGGGTCAGTCACAGAACAATCTCTGGTTATTCTGTACAGCCACTATAGTGCACACTCATCATCCTGCTACTTCTGTGCTGTGGATGCAAATGCACACCAAACACTGCTAAATTTTGTGGTGGTCCTGTTCCTACAGCTAAAATGCAGAAGACAAAAGAGAGACACAGTCGCTCTGAAAAGCAGCTGTGGTGTCACGCAGACAGCACAACCTGACTGTGGCTCTCTGGCTAGCTTTCTCTGCCTTTGGGAGCTATAACCTGCTCTAGTCCTTTCTGCTGACAGCATCTATTTTTTACCCTCAGCTGCCTTTAATGCATGGGCCATTAATGCACTGTGGGTACACAGCCAACATTCATCCCCTCACTCAGCCAGACATCTGGAGCTCAGTGGCATTTGACCTCTCCTTCACTCTGGACCAGGCAGCGTGGGCAGGTTTCATTACACTCCCTGATGCCTTTATGTTGCCACACAGATGGACACTCCAGACCCTGATGTGGATACCTCACTCCTGCCTTGGCTCCAGATGTTTTCTTCAGACAGTATAATGTAAGTAAAGGAATCAACAGCTAATTTCATGAAGGGAGGAAGGGAGGGGAGTTATTACTATGAAAACAATATTGTGCTTGCAGGGAAAATACTTTGGACATAGGAACTTCAAAGTAGGACAAGAGTGATAAGAAACAGATCTCAGTCAGAGCTTAATTTCCTGTTTTCTATTCAAAACAGTCCTGTGTCACAACCAGTGCAGTATTTCTATCCTAGCTAGGTCAGGAAAATTTTATCCTAAGCACTACCCACCGCTATGATCAGAATATGAAGAAATAATGACACATGAAATATTTTTTCTACAAAAAGATTTTGACCTGCTCTCTTTCTGCTGTTCTGGTAACCAAACTGTGAGTATGGATTCCCACAACCTACTACCATGATTACTAAAACTTCTTTCTCTTTGACTCCCCACTGCCATTTAATCTATAAAGTAGATCTTAGAACTGTTCAACTTGTCTATAATCCTGGCCTTGCCAACCCTCTTCATTACCTTTAGCTCAAGGCTGGTGTTCTGACCTCCCAGTTAAGTGAGAGCCAGCTCCCTGCTAGGAATTCAGCCTCTGCTGCATCTCACCCTCTATACTACCAGGCTGCTACCCTCACATCATGATTTTCTCTCTCTGGAGGTCCCCTCAATCGCTTTCTGGCCATCTCTGGGTTCTTTTCTTCATGAAAATCACAGAAATCACATAGAATCACAGAATATGTGGAGCTGGAAGGGACCCACAAGGATCATCGTGTCCAACTGCTTGCCCTGCACAGGACATTCCCAAGAATCACACCATCTGCCCGAGAGCATTGTCCAAATGCTTCTTGAGCTCTGTCAGGCTGGTGCTGTGACCACTTCCCTGGGGAGCCTGTTCCAGTGCCCAACTGCCCACTGGGGGAAGATCCTTTTCCTAATATCCAACCTAAACCTCCCCTGACACAACTTTAAGCCATTCCCTTGGGTCCTATCAGAGGTCACCACAGAGAAGAGATCAGTGCCTGCCCCTGCTCTTCCCCTCACGCGGAAGCTGTAACTGCAGTGAGGTCTGCCCTCAGTCTCCTCTTCTCCAGGCTGAACAGACCAAGTGACCCCAGCTGCTCCTCATACGGCTTCTCCTTTAGGCCCTTCACCACCTTGTGGTCCTCCTTGGGATACTCTCTACAAGCTTAATATCTTTCCTGTTATTGTGGTGACCAAAACTGCATACAATGTTCAAGGTGAAGCTGCACCAGTGCAGAGCAGAGCAGAGCAGGACAATCCCCCTCCTTGACTGGCTGGTGATGCTTTCTCTCCTTTAGTTCCCATTTCTAATTCATAACTCTATCTCAGTTTATGTATCTCTGTTAATGGAGTACACATATATGTTCTAAAATAAAACTTTGTGGTGTTCGGCTGAGTAGATAGGTCAAGTTTTTGTGGTATCCAGCTCCATTTCTACCTTTGTTGCATTTTTTAAAACTAATTTATAATTTCTTCTTTGCATCTAAAGGCATTGTCCTCCTGTCATTTGCTTTTACTACTGTTTAAATTTACAAGTAATTGTAATTGTTAACTTACAGAGAAGCTTTTCCCTCTGCAAAGTTTGGCCTGAACCACAAAATAATCTTTTTGGAGACTACAAAGAAGCAGTCAAATATCACCAAGTAATGAAATTCAACAGACTATAACTTTTGAGATCTTGCTCACAGTTTCTTGTTACTTCCTTTGTTCATTTAATAACTATAGGTCTACCCTCAACACCTGGCCTACCAAACTGAGACTTGGATAAAAAATCCTCCTTTGAAGTACCCACTCTTACTAGTTTTGCAACTGTGACATATATAAGGACTTACAGACACACACTTTCTTTTTGCTTACTGGCATTGACAGACAAATATCACACAGTCAACTTTGAGAGTTTGCCCTCAGCACAAAAGTCCTGGAAAAAAAAGAAAAAAACCAGAAGGAAAAAGAGGTATGGCCCTTTCCCTGAAATAGTTTCTATCGTAGAGTACTGTTCCTAGCAAGAAACAAGAATGAAGAATTTTCAGAATTCTAGAACTGCAGCTAGTCCTCAGCCTCTATACCGTCATCAAAATGAAAATGTAGTCTGCATAGTTATAAAATATTCGCAACCTAAAACCAATACATTTCTACACCTAATGAAACAAGAGGGACAAATCTGGGCTTCCTGAACTGCTTGTGGCTTGCAAACAATCCACTACAGGCAGTACCTGCTGCTGACAGATTGTTCAATGAGGGAGAGGTCTGTAGGCCCAGAGGCTGTTTGGATCACATCAAGTACTTTGGCTAAAGGAGGAAAAAACAGGGAAGAGTTTCTGTGGTCAATATAACCAGCTTTTCCTAGCTCTTCCTCTGGTTGTTGCACTCACCTGGCTTAACTGATAAGGAAACTCCAAGCGGGAAGCTCTTCTGCTACTGAAGGGAATGAAAAAACTCCTGTGGATCTCCAGGGGTCTGGAGGCAGCTGTTGAGCAGCATTTTGATCTTTCCACAAATCCTCTGCAATGTTGTGTTATCCAGCTCTTCACGTTGGGGTGATATCCATCTCCCACAAAAACCCAGCCACCTCCCATGCTTTCCTCAGTACCTCTTCCCTCTGCTCATGTTCAGACACTGGGAATGGCCATGCCTGGGGCTGGTCATTGCTAACCACTCCTGTCTAACAGAGCTAGAGGCCAGCTACTGACCAAGGTGCTAGATGGTGCTGGGAGGGTCCAGCCTCTTACATTAGGGGAGAGGCTACCATGGCAGCAGCATTGTTTGGAATATTGAAACTGTGACTAGTCTGGGAATGACTGTGCAAGGAGGTTAGGACCCTGAAAAGTGCAGCACTCCCGAGTCCTGCACAACCCATTCCCAAGTGCCAGTAACAGCAGCTGTGGGCTGAGTGTGTGCAACTATCCCTCCCTGCTCCCATGCCATGCACTCCTCTGAGCAGTGCCCTAGGGATTGCCTCACCTGCCCCTGACCTGGCTTCATTCATTGGGCTCCTTAGGGTCAGCTGGAAATAGGCCAGAATACTGTCTGCCATTTGGAGCTCTGAGAAAGCACTTCTAATGGACTCAGGCTTTTAACTAGAATGCCAAGGATCATTTCTCCATTCACATCTGTAGCTTTCCCGTCTTTCCTGCAAGGACGTGTTATTACATATAGTAAAGGAGCCAACAGCACAGACGAAAGCCATAAAACAACTGTGTGTTGGTGTTTGTGTTTGATGTGTTTGTGTCCACCTGAGGTTAACTAAGGGTGTTCAGATACACAGATGGCCAGAAAACTAGAATACTTTATTGTGTCAAATGTACAGTTCCTAAAATCAAACATACCATTCAAACTTTAAGCCAGGTAATATCTGTAAAAGCATTAATATGCCATATGTAAAGGCATAAAGATGAGTAAAACAAATGAGGGAAGTTTAATCACTTTCCACAGTGTCTAACTTGGCTTTGAAGCAGCATGTCCACAACTGCACAACTGTGCAAGCGTTCAGTAGTGTGAAGCTTTGTTGAGTTTCTTGTACAATTTTGTTGCTCCATACCAAAATGCCATGTGCAAGCACTGGTTAGAAGGTCTGAAAAAGGCTTTGTTGGTGCTCTCTGCAGTTGGTTCTGTGGCTATATCTTTTTGGACTGATGATACTTTGCACACACATATGTATATATTTAACTGGACTAGATATGCTTCTTAGATAACAGCCACATTGTCAGTAGAGATAAAACACACTAGACAGGAACCACAAAGCTACTTTCTTTGAAAGTAAGTCAACCACTGTGTTGAAGATCTATACAGATATTTACCAGGGTAAAAATTTAAAATGGCTCCAGAAATTAAATGAGTGGTTATGCATTCTTTCTATTGATTTCTGTATTGCTTTTAGGCTACTGCATACCCAAAGGCACACATTGCACACAGGAGCTTGGGACACTTTGAAGATTATGCCAAATTCTGCTTGCTTTATGCAAGAAGGTGAATTCAATGATACTGGTTCTGTACATAAGACAGAAAAAAATCTAGTCCCAAGTTCCTTATTTCCTTGGCAAGCTGTCCTTATAAAGCATGCTGCCAGTTCTGCAAGCTTTTAAGCAGTGGATTTAATTAGGTTGTTTATATAAGCGGAAACATGTACTTGCTCAAATGCTGCCCAGTTCAAATTCTATGCCACAGCTGAAATTTTCATATGAAGTCATGCTTTAAGGAAGTAAGACACTCCTTACTGAACGCCCTCTCCCACTGCTGTGGCAGTTAAGGTGTGGATGAAGGCAACGCAACCCAGGGCTTTAAAATCGTATTTCCATACAGCACCTTTCTTCTTCCTTGTTGTGAGATTGATGAGTAAAGATAAGGCAGCAAGAAGCACCAGCCTTTCTGGTTTTAATGGACTCAGGATATCCACAGTGATTTACATGTTGCATATACAGCTATCTGGCATGGAATAGGCTGCTGTTAACTCTTCTCATAATTCAGCAGGGGTAGCAGAAATCATCAACCACTCAAAAAGAATTATCGGAAATATTTGGTACATAGTTAGCATGGGTCCCAATATATTGACAAAAAAGGAAAATTTTGGTTCTCAGCAAGAAAATGATAAAAATCTCGATGGAAGAAAGACAATACAGTGGCCAACAGACAGAAAAGACAGAGAAAATGACTATTTTGTGTACATAGTCTAAGCCTGTTCTGTCTATTGTACCCAAGTCAGAGTTTGCTGTGGGCCAACATTACATAGGTAAGCAGAACTAGAACTTCATACTTACCAGAAACCCTCTCACATTCCTGAATAGATGTTAAATGAACCTGAAATGCGGAGTGGTAACAGTGGAATCCCACTGACTCATGTGGGATTGAGTTTTCTCATGTTTGACTTCATGGAAATATCAGGAGAGTCCCTGTAAATAAATTTTAGCTGTTATCATTTCAGGAGTAGTATACTCAGAATCCATCTGCTGTGTAAGAATTAAGTAATACATGCTAATACAGTGTTAACAGCCAGTAACTTTACAACATCTGTGAAACTGGCTCTGCACAGAGTTCCTGAAGAGCGTGGTGCACTGATTTAGCATGGCAAGGTTTTGGTGGCTGGGGGCCTTCTGTGAAAAGAAGAGCCAATGCCAGCTGGCTCCAAGATGGACCCACCACTGGCCAAGGTCAAGCCCATCAGTGATGGTGGTAATGCTTCTAGAATAATGTATTTAAGAAGGGGGAAAAAAACCTGTGCAGTAGCAATCACAGCCACAGAATGGAGTAGTACACATGAGAGCAAGAGCCCTGCAGACACCAAGGTCAGTGCAGAAGGAGGGGCAGGAGGTGCCCCAGGTGCTGGAGCAGAGGTTTCCCTGCAACCCCTGGTGCAGCCCATGGTGAGGCAGCTGTGCCCCTGCAGCCCAGGGGGTCCACAGTGGAGCAGAGATCCACCTGCAGCCCATGGAGGACCCCGGTCTGGAGAAGGTGCACGTGCCTGAAGGAGACCGTGACCCTGTGGGAAACCTGTGCTGGAGCAGGCTCCTGGCAGGACCCATGGAGAGAAGAGCCCAGGCTGGAGCAGGTCTGCTGGCAGGACTTGTGACCCTGTGGGGGACCCACTACAGAGCAGTCTGTTCCTGGAGGATTGTACACTGCGGAAAGGATCCACACTGGAGCAATTTGTGAAGTCTGTGAGAAGAACTCATGTTGGAGAAGTTCATGGAGGACTGTCTCCTGTGGGAAGGACCCCACACTGGAGCAAAGGAAGAGTGTGAGGAGTGAAACATGAACAGAACCCATTCCCCATCCCTCTGTACCACTCAGGAGGAGGAGGCAGAGAAAAGAGACATGTTAAGTCTGGAAGGAAGGGAAGGGTGGGGGGAAGGTGTTTTAAGATTTGGTTTTATTTTCTCATTATCTTGGTCTGATCTTATTTATAATAAAATCAACTACTTTCCGCACATGGAGACTGTTTTGCCCATGATGGTAACAGGTGAGTGGTCCCTCCCTGTCCTTATCCTACAAGCCTTTTGTTATATTTTCTCTCCCCTGTCTAGCTGAGGATGGGATGGATAGAGCAGCTTTGGTGGCTACCTGGCATCTAAGCAGTGCCAACCCACCACACACAGGCAGAGGTCCAATGTGCAATGACCATACAAAAACTATTAAGACAAAAAAAGAAGACTAGCATCTCACTGGATTTTCGCCTTGTGTCACCTGGCAGGAAGACTTCCTTCTGCAGAGATCATGAACTAGAGAAGGGTATAGGCATACTCCCACCAAGTACAGCACAACATCTTTTTTTGTTCTATCTCTCTCCATGTCTCCTCATTTTCTTGTAAGCAGTGGTGGTGATGTAAGAATCTCCTTCCCTTTCAGCTTCTGCTCCCTTCAGTGTGGTTGAACACATTGCTTCTAAATTACTTTAACAAACATATAACTGGTATAACACATTATTTTCTAAGCCTCCAGCTGAATACTCATTCCTACTCATTCAAATGTTTCTATTGAACATGCTCTGATAGTGTGGGTGTTCAGACTTCAAACATCCTAACAAAAAGGGTGTCTGCTTTCCAGGAGGCAATACTTCACTATGAGAAGTCATTGATTACAGTCTTACTGACATCAGTGAGAACTGCACTTCATGCTCTTCTTGATATTCATTCTGTATTTTTCTCAGTTCCTCTTAGCCCTGGTTATAGCTGTTAAATTGTCACGGCCATACCTTACCTTCAGGGCATATATTTGCAGAGTAGTCATATCACCCAAGTGTGCTATTTTGCACCACCCAGCACTACAGCTCATTCTTCTTAATTTCCTTATGTATATGGATACTGCCTTGGAGATTAATGTAAACTGTTTAGTTTATCTTAGTTTATTCCTAAACTCAGATTGGAATGAATACATAATATTATTTCTTCGCCTGTTTAAAAACTTTTAAGGTAGCTTTTGCACCACTATTTAGCAGCCCTTAGCAATTTCCACACATGAAACAGCCCTCTAAATAAAACAAAAATAAATACTTGAATAAACACAAAAATTCTTAAAATATTTTTTCTTGTTGCTAAAATTTGCAGTCCTGTTACTTCCAAAAAAGTGGGGATTTTTAGGATTCAATGGGAATTTAGTTTTAAATCTGTTCCAGATATTACAGGCCATCCAGTTCAAATGCTATTGTATTTTTTTTGTTTCTTTAAAATTTTGTCTTTCCCTAATCATTTTCTTTTTTTGACGTGGAGTAGAGGAAATAGCACATAGGAGAAATCCCAGAGAGATCATCTGACTTAACTTTTGTGGTTTGAGTTACTGTATATTTAATAAATTACTTAGGTAACTACTTCACTTGTTAGAAAAGTAAGCTTTAAATAAATGGAGTTGTACAAGAACAACATGATGAAATCTGCAGCAAGCTTTACTGAATGTCTTGGTCACAGAAACAGTGCGGTGTACTTTGTTCCCAGGTTTTGGGATCTTCTTTTGCACTCCTTTTCTCCTGCATATTTGGGGTGTTCTGCCCTGAAATGGAGAAAAAACATGTGCCAACATTTGCATGTTTCTTCTCCATTTTAAGTGTCCGTAGTTTCAAATATTCATTGAAATGTAGTTTAGAAAATAGCGAAAGAAATCTCAACATGCATCTTAAAACAGAATTGCAAAGAAATCTCTCTTGGGGCATTGGGATGTACATCAAACAGCATGCTTTAAAGTATGATTCATCATTTGACGTAGCTGGTGCATCATGTTTCCCATCTGACAAAGGCAGATAATACACCCTTTACAGCTACCTGTCAAGTGTTTTGTCACTGGAGCCACAAATTCCCTAAATTTTGCCTTTCATGCAGCAGCTAAAGCAAAGCAGTAGTGAGAAGCATACCTGCCACAGTTCTGCCCACCCGAGGCCTTCCTACATGGCTTCTTTTCTGAACACACATTAAAGGCATTGCAAAAGGAACCTCACAATTTCTAGAGTCCCATTTTCCTATTTTTTTGTTTGTATTGTTAGTCTGACATAAGTTGACATGTTTCATTTTCTCATACCTAACATGCTTATAATGTATTTAATTCTGTATTTTGATGAAACTGTGAGAAGCTGAGAGCTTCCTACATAATGTGTGCACATCTACAATATTACCAGAAAGTAATATGGGTACATTAAAAGATTTGATCTTCCTCATTATAACATTTGAGAGGTTTATAGTCATCTTATAGGGGAAATTTTCTTCCTTCATTGTCCATAAGGAATAAAAATACAGCCAGAAATCTCCACAAGTCATTGCAACTGTGTAATTGTTTATCTAAGTCCCACTGAATGCACCTGAAAAAAAGCAGAAGCAGGCAAAATTACAGAGAAAGATGACTGCAAAACACGTAATTGATGACCCTAAACCTTTCTGCTCAAAGAACTTACTTTTTGAACGTGCTGCAGTTCTAATTATGACTGCAATCAAACCAGACCAAGCACAAATTAAATATACTCTTTGCCGGTACTATTTCTATATTCAGTCCTCTGTTCCTCTTTAGTCCAAACAAAATCAGTCTTCTTTTCACCTCCAGTCTGCACTGCAGACCATAATTAAACAATGAAAATCTGTCATTTATCTATAGAGGAAAATTGTTTAAAGAACCATTTAGCACATGGAAATTTTTGTTTCACTTGTGCAGAATTAGTCCTTAATATTCCTTTATTCCATTTACTCTTCCTTCTATGCTTTTTAATGCTCTTGCTCTCATTCCTGTGCTCATTCATTTTGGACTTCATTTATTGGTTTGACAAAAGCCAGACTTACCTCAGCTGCTATTGGACAATACTGCAGGGTCCAGTGAGACCACTTGTCTGCTTCTATTTCCACAAAGCATGTTTGGAGGAAAATTACTGAGAAAACCACATGCATAATTAAATAACAGTGACTAAAAAACCCCCAAAATCTGGCATATTCTTAACGTTAAAGGGAAATTTCTTCAGGGGGTCTTTTCAGCTAGATAAGAATTCCTTCTTTGCCCCTTCTCAGTACTATATAGCAGCTCTCTTACACTGATACAATGAAGTATGTATGTTAGAGAATAACAAGGCAAACTGCTACAAAGGTTAAAAAAACCTTACCTAGCTTTTGAAATCACATCCAAGGGCACTGCAGCGTGGAAGCCATGCTCTTCCCATTGTGACATGGATAGACACAGCTATGTGTGAAAAATGCAGGTTTGTCCCTCCCTTGTCCTTAAAAGCCCTTTTTTTTCCATGGGTAGTTTGTGCTGAGTCTCCAAAAACCCTCCAAAAAACTGACTTCAGACTGTACCTCTAAGCATCAGGAGAAAATCTGAAGCAAAGGATAGCGGCCCTCCCAGGCAGAAAACGCACAAATGGACCAATAAAAGATCCACACAGCAACATCAGTGCTGGCTCATATGCAGGTGGACAGCAACAGACCACTTAATAAATACACACTTGGAACAGCAAGGAAGCATTGCTATGACCTTTTAGTTTTTTCCTTTACAAACTGACTGGGAAAAGTGTAGAGTATTGTACAGGTCACTGCCTCTTTGTTTTGACTACCACAGTTCTGGTGCATGGTGAGCCAAGAGACAAAATTCCCAAGCTCAGTTACGGAGATGTGCTTCAGCTGGAAAGGGTGGTTCAGGGCAGCTGAGTCAACCTTCACCCACAGCCACTGAGCTCAGAGAACAGGGTGTTCAGCAGCAGGTGTAACAGCAGAACTCGTCCAATTCTATGGCCTAACACAAAGCATGCCATCCTCTCCCCCAGGTTCAAGATGCCATAGTTTCACCAGCTGTTTATTTAATCCTGACTAATCCTGGATTCAAGCCATGGCCTTCTGTGTAGATGAGATGAAAAGCTGAAGGATGTACTGCAAAAAAAAGGAAAGCATAATTGAAAAGTAGGTGCTTCTACTCTTCCATCTGAGGCAAACCAGATTACTGAAGTTCTAACTAAATGGAAATATTTATTTATAAAAAGAGCAAATTATTTAAACTTACTGCTATTTTTCAAAGTATAAAGACATGACCTTCCTCTCTTTTCCTCTCCAAAGACTTATCCTTGCTGTCAGAAAAAAAAAGTCATGGCAAACCAGAATTCTAAAAAACTGAATAAACCTATCATGCAAGCTTCACTGGTGAAGTCTTTCAACAGAATTAGGTATTTGGATACCTACACCACAGATTTATCCCATAGAAGCTACATATACTTTGCCCTCAAAGATGACTGGGTTTCTACTATCAAAACATCAAAACTTTGTAACTGTAAAATCATAGAATCAAGGTTGGAAGAGACCTCTAAGATTGTCAAGTCCAAGCATCAACCCACTGTAACCGCTAAACCACTAACCCACATCACCCAGCACCAAATCCAAATGCCTCTTCAACACCTCCAGGGATGTGACTCCACACCTCCCAGGACAACCTAGTCCCATGCCTGATGTGCTCTGACAGTGAAAAAAAATTCTCTAATATCTAATCTGATTCTTCTGTCTCATTTCCTCTGATCCTCTCACTGCAGGCACAGTAGAAGGGACCAACCCCCACCTCACTACAGCTTCCTCTCAGGGAGTTGTAGAGAGCAATGAGGTCTCCCCTGAGCTTCCTCTTCTCGAGACTAAACAAACCCAGCTACCTCAGCAACTCCTCATAAGGCATGTTTTCTAGATCCTTCATGGGCTTTGTTGCCCTGCACTGGACACGCTCTAGCACCTCAATATCCGTAATACTCAATACCAACCCTAATACTCAATTCGTGTTCTTATTTTTGCTTTGTGTTAAGTATTTTCTCAAAAAACTAAAGATCAAAGATTTGACAGCCTACCAAACTTCAGAGTTTAGGATTGAATTTTGCAAGTTGTTTGGAAAGAGTTATCTAAGGCTGGGAAGTATTGGGACTCAGCTCTTCCTGTAAGTTGGTCAGCCTTTATTTTTAGTTTTCAATTGTCAATATTTCTTTTCCTTTTGTAAAGGAAGTTTAAAGAACTGCCAGTACTTGAAGCTGTATTTACAAGACCAGTGTGATACAAACAGGGCTGATAATTTTATGCAGCATTCAGACTATTTCAGCTCCTTCAGCTGGCAGGACCTCTAAGAAAAAGAGTAAATGCTTATGTCACTGAAGTCGCCACAGGTTTGCTGATCTCAAATTACCTGAAAAACTGACTGAGAACTCGGCTCCTTAGGGACTGTACAAGCCACTTTTCCATACTAAACTTTTAATGCTACTTCCAGATCAAGTCTTTGTAAAATCACTTTGTGGTTTAAAGCACTCCCTGTAAAATTAGCAACTAAATGCTTCCTGCACCGAAGTGCACAGGAACAGAGAAGGGGATTAATTTGCCCCTGCTAAATTAGAAAAACCACCTTGTTTCACCTGAAACTTTTAAGAGTTCAACACAAATCCTACCCACACAAACAAAATCAATTCATAGATTAAATCTATCACCTGTGCTTTATGATCATCAGGCTATAGAAGACATACCAATACCATGCTTGATCCCAATCCTGATCTTGCTGAAAAAAAAAACAACTGAAGAAACCTTTTATTTTGAAACTGTTAAATAAAGGAGAGGGGAAGGTGGTTAGCAGACCAAAACTTGGTATTTAAACCAGAAATACTCTTCGGATGTATTTAATGCTCTCAATAAAGCTACAGTGTGTATGAAGGGAACACTTCATAAAAGAGAATACCAAGACAGAAGGCTCTAACAGATGCATCTCTGGTAGATGATGCCAAAAGCTGAAGTACGTATAATTTTGGTACACGGAATCACAGAGGTGACATCTGTTCTGTCAAACTCTATATACATGTGACTACCTTGAGCAGACCTGAAACTCGCCTGTAAAACACCAGGTCCTGCTAAGCAGTAGTGCTGGTGTCTCTGCACTGGTCACGGACGCACTTCCGCACGGCAACATGCACTGGTCAGACCACACTGACCTCTTGGCTCTGGCAGCTGAACTGTCGTAGACCTCAACAAGCACCAAGGCTTTTCCAAGAGCACCTCCTGTCTGCCTGCAGAAGACCTCTATGGATCTTTTTGACACACGCATGATAAAACTACAGTTTAAAGAACTTTAAGGCTTATCTTTTATGATTGATGATACATACTCTGGAAGGAAAGGCACATGCATTTCTTTCAAAATTCTGCTGTTGCAGTAAACCTGAAGAACTTTAATGTGATTGAGTTGTGTTATTGTGAACTTATTAAACTACAGTTTCTGTTGTTAACAATTAACCTTTTCCCCTCCTAAGCCATTAAGTGAAAACCCCTGTAATGACTTGAAAAGTTTCAGCTAAGACTTCAAACTTTTCAAAGAGAGATTGCAACAGTTGTTCCTGTCTTTTTATTTATTATTGATTATTGGTATTAATTAAAAAAAGATATATATGAGCACAAGCCCAGCAATATAACTAACAGATTCATACCCAGAGTGAAATTAAAAAGGTAAATGGAAACAGGGGTGATGGCTGGGTTCTGGAATGCAAACCGACAGGTAACCATGAAAAAAGGGGAAGAGGAATAGTCACTACGACCAACTAGCACGAAGAAGCCTTTAATTACCAGCTGCTCATTAAGCAGGTTTGTGAGATTCTTTCAAGATTGAAAAGTCGAATTTGAAGAAAGCAAAGACCTGCTGGGCCCACACAGCAGCCAAGTCTGAGATGCTTTTAGGCACAGTAACATATTTGGATTCCCATCCATCCTGGTCTAGATACCCCCTGGATTCCTATTTAAAATCACATTGAATAAGAGCAAGGAATAGGCCTGTCAGCCTGTTAATGTCAGTAGCCTTTTTTGTGTTATCTTGATTTTCTTTATCTCAACACTGCAGAATGTGGTTTGTCTTTGCTGCCCAGGAATGCACAAAGACAGCAGGAACATGGAATGTTAATGCACAGACCATAAAGATACTGGACAGGAGTGTAAGAAGAACCATTCTGAAGACAAATAAATGGTACCAACTATTTTTTTTACCGTGTACTTTATTTTCACCAGTTGTCTAAGTTATTCAAGTGACTCATTCTGTATTTTTATTAAGAGTATTCAAGATGCATGTAAGATGAAGTACACAAATGCCTGTTGAATTGCAATTGATCCTGTAAGTTGACACTTCCCTACTGTATTTCTACTGATGTATTCTTACTAAAAATGAAACACATGACAGCAGAACAATACCAAAGCAAGTCACATGAAAAATTCCTCCACTTGTGGGTTTCTCAAACAGGATATAGAAGACCACCATCTATCACTGACATCACCGAAGTCTTTTACTACGTATTTTGGATTGTAACGAGCAACACTATTATACATCAGTAGTGGAAGAGTGAAAACTTACCAGGCCTCAGTTCTATAAAATCAATCTGAAGGATAAAATCTTTAAGGCTACGCCCACAGCCTAAAGCAGTGGCTATGAGAGGTGAACTCCCCCCAATTCCAACATGCCATGAGATGTATACCTTAATGGTTATATAATTTGCCAGTCTTGCCAGACCCCTGTTTAATTACTTCTGCTTAAAAGTTAGTCACTTCACCTGAGGCAATACTTTGCTTTCTCTTTACAGTTGCAACTACCTTGTACTTTCTCTCTCTGGCATATGCCTCTCTTATGCCCCTGACGGGAAGAAGAAGCCAATGTAGGCAGGCAGCAGAAGGATGGGAAACCAGACATAGAATATAGCTTGTCCTTAGGGAAGTAAACAATACCAGGGGCCTAGAACAGGACATCCCCTACAGACTGAGACATCTGTTTTGTAATGCAGCCACTAGACCACAACAAATGGCAAGTTCATTCCATCTCTCATCATGTGTCTGCTGCCTTTTAGCTACAGTGCAGGGAGTATCAGTGCAATTCAAAGAGGTTTACTGACACCTGTAATTGCTGCTGGCTGCCCTGCCCATGGCAGCCAGAGGCAATAATTTTAAAGAAAGGAGTACTTGTCACACTGAAATGCTTTGTGAGAAAAAGAGACTGGATGGAGGCACTAGTTTTCTGGTTTACTCAGCCAGTGAAGTTGTATCAGTACACACACAGCTATGCAATTCTGACATCTTGGAGATTGAAAAGAAACAGGAGCACTGGGACTCACAAGGTGAGATGTATTGCTGGACTACCTCACTCCTGTGTGAGGTACTTAGATCCTAGGATGGTGCCTGTTACCAATTGCATGAAGAGAGGCTTCTATGTATCACTGCAGTTGTACCTCCTTCCAGTTAAAATGGAAGTGAACAGATCATTGTGATGAATTCCACATGAAGCAAGTAAGTATCCTTTAAAAAAATGCAAATGATTATGGTTTACTAATCAAACTTTTCATATATTCACTCTAGGCAAGTTCACTCGCAACGAAACATCAAGGCCCTTTTCTTTGGAAAATGCCTCAGTCACTAAATGATTACAAGTTAAAACACAAACCATACATTCATAAACTATATGATCTAAACTTAGATCATATAGTTTATGATCCTTAGATTATATTGTGGCTGGGTTCTCTTGTGCTGTTGTCTGAGAACTAAACCCAAACATTCCAGCTCATTCCAAAGTGTGGAGGAGAAGAAAAACACTACACATGCTCTCCCATCTGTAAAACACGAATAATTTATTCAAATAAACCTTTAAGAACTCTCTCAAGCATCACAGTATACCAGTGTACAATTAATGACAACTTCAGAAATCATGCTTTTGGTGAAAAGCATAAATTTAATGTTAAATGCCACAAGGTGTTTTTTCATTACTTCAAAGAAGCTTATGATTGACAATAGGCTTAAAAATAAATATCAGTATTAAGTACTCCATTTAATTTTTATATAGCTTTGAAAAACTCTGTATTGCTGGGAAACAGTCCCTGTCTGATAGCTGTCATAATCAGAAACACTCCTGGCTGAAGTAACACAATTCAGCAGCATACTTTTAAGTTCTGTGGAAGTACTAGTATCTTCCACAGAACAAGTACATGATGGTATCACAGCACTCAATAAAATCAGTGAGTTGATTTTAATCTCTTTTTTCCTGGTAACAATACTCCTCAGGATTCTTGCTTTTTTGTTGGTTTATCTAAGTAAGGAGTGTTGTCTTGTAGCAGATCTTTCCTGGGTATGAGTACTGAAATAGAAAAAAAAGCTCAATAAGACTATAATCTTATGGAAAATACTATTTCAAATCCTGAAGTTGCTTTCACATTTACAAACAAAAAATCAGGTTACTAAAAGGAGGATCTGAACTTCTGTTAAGTGTACAAGCAGCATCATTATATCTAAGACAAAATCATACTAAGATTTTACTTTCAGCTGGTCACAATAATGTTTTCCCATCTCCTTTTATAAGCATTAAATTTTTTGATATCTTTAAGAAGCTATACAAAATTATAAAGTCTTGCCGTAACTTTTAGCAGGGGGGTGAATGGCATTTTTTTTCAAGCCTGAGTCATATTATGCTTACTTCAACAGTTTCAAAACTGAATAGTGGATTTAAGTTAGCTCTCTCCCCCAAGTCTTGGAATCTGATCTGTAATATTTTTCTTGTCACACCTACTTTAAAGGCCAACACGAAAAGAAAGCACCTAGTGAAAGTTACTGCCACTATACTGTCACAGAACTGACTGTTCTGTGTCCTTCGTTACTGGGTCCCCTGTCCTATGCAGCTGCAGGCCCACGTTTTCTCTCCTCTTCCTTCTTTTGCTGATACACCTGGCTGTCCTAACCCCATCCCTACAAACTTGCACAGGATTAGAATACAAGCTAGTATTTGAACATGAATCCATGTGGATTTTGCAATGGAAGTTCTGCCTTAACAGCCCCTGCTGAAGTTTTCTGAATTGCTCTTCAGAGGTTGCCACAACATGTCTGGATTCCCAAAAGTCCCTCAGTCAATGCTTTTATAAAACAACAGCCTTATTATGACTGAAGTCTTGCACAGATAAGTCACTGGTTAAACTATAAGAAGTGAACAATAAATGATCAGGTCATCCATTGGAGCAATGTCAAACATGGAGTTCTACAGGTGTTTTTGTTGACATGTCACTTGCAACATATTTGTAAGTTACCCGGGAAGAAAAGGTTTTTAATTATATCATCCTGAACAACTTCATTAGGAAAATGGCTTACTGTGAAAAATGGCAAGACATGCTTAAGACTTGACTGAGTAACCACTAAATTGACAAACAAAATTACACCTAGAGACATGCAATGCACACAGGTACTAACTTCATAAAGTGGTAAATTCAAAACTGATTATGACTATTCTGAGTTTAATGAGTACAATTTTGTAAAATTAAACACATAATATGTACACTTGGCAGCCAAAAATTAAATATAGAATTAGCAGTGCCTATTAACAGGAATCCAGTTGAAAATGAAAGAGAAAACATTATTGTGGCATTGTTGTGTGTATAAATGCCTCCTTGCCCTCAGCTTTACAATGGTGCTCAGCTCTGACTGAGACAGCAGGGCCTTAACCATCTTGAGAGAGAATTGAAAAGGGTGCAGTGAACAGCAACAGAATAATCACAGGCATTCACCTGTTGTTTCTGAGAGAAGCTGTTTCATGGAGGAAGTGAACAAAAAAGAAGCAATAAAGGACTTAAAAATTAATGAAAAACTTGGTTAAAATGAAAAGTAATTGAAGAGAAGCCCATTGAAGATAATTAAACCAGAAAACATCCCTGGCTCAAGAAGTGCTGCCAGGTGTGAAGAGCTGAAAGAGGTGCAAGTTCACTTTGTTCCTATTCTTCAACTGCTATCTGCCTGGAATCACTGTGGAAGACTTGACACTGGTCCAGACATATCTTTGATCATAACTGCTGTTTTAAAGTCAAATGTTTTACCAAACCTAAAACAAAATTGTTACAAAACTTTACAGACAACATTAAACAGAAGTAAAAGGAAACAATGTACACAGATGAGTATTTCCCATATTCTCTACCACACAGTTGTATGCTGAGCCTACCTACTACTTGTCTTTTTGACTGTTAGATAAAAGAACTGCTAAACCAGGAATGAAGATTTCAGAATTTGATAGACTTTGCATCAAGACCATCACTGTGCCACAAATCTTACACAGAAAAACCTGAAACTGAAATAGTTGGGAAAAAGTTTTGGAAATGAACACTCAATCCTTGAAGAAAAAGCTATTCTATGGTCATATGGTAAGTGTACATACTGCACTTGCTAATTGTCCTCAAGCAGCTTTTCCCTACTTGGTAGAGCAAGCACCTACAGATAGATACTGTGGCTACTGCCTTCAGACATACGCTGACTGACTAGCCTGCACATGCATGCTGACTTGCTATCTAATTGCTGACCTTCCTAATAGTTACAGCTAATTAAGGGCATCAAAAGTAATCTCTGCCTCTTTTCTGCTAGCCTCCATGTTTCAAAACATTTGTGTAGAAACTCTGTACCTTTGAAACCTTCACCTGTCCTAGGTAGGGACATTAATCAATAGATTACATTAAGAGTTTCGGCAGAGAATAACAGACACGCTATTTGGCTCACTATCCCTTTCCTTATTTTAACATTCTATATTTATTTACTAAACTATAACATATTTAAGTATCATTTTAGCATGAAGGCTTACTCACCTATCTTGTCAGAACCTGTGTGAACCGCCTGAATAACAGAAGTTCTGAGAATCACTTCAACATCTGAAGCTATTTTGAGAAGCTAGTAAAAGGAACAAAAAGAGAGGAACAACAGAGTAATTTAAATTATATATGACTATTTCTGAAGATATTTTCCATATTAGACAAATATTCAAATAACAAAGTCACTCAGTTCTACTATTCAGTTACTTATGTACTACGTATACATTGCTTTTGCCTTGGGCATTCTGGAATACCTTACAGATTGATATGTAAGTGGCCTTGACATGGAGCACATAGAGAGGGAAACTTCAGATCAGTAACGTAAAGCAGTGCACACATCTACGTACCCAATTAAAACTGGAAATGAATAAGGTGAAATGCAAGTACAAAAACAATTAACTAGTTTCCAGTGATCGAAGACACTGCAAATGCCTCAATAACATTTGACTTCCCTTACTGAAAGGGCAATCTCATTCTTCCAACACTACTGCTCTTGAAATAAGGAGACAAAAACAAGGGCAAAATACGACAAGAATTAAGAATACTGAAGTTTCAAAGAAAAGCTATGCAGAAACAAGGCACTACCTAAAGATTAGCAGAGGCATTAGTATTTGGCAAAAGGCCTAGAATTCCTTCCCTCACTAAGAGGATAAGCTGAAGCACCCTTGCTAGCTTTGCTGAGCCATTAAGAGAAGTCTAGTACTTGTTTGCATGATACCCGTGTCAGAAATAAATGAAATTGTGCAAGTGAGATGTTTCAGGAGACATGCTTACACTAGGAAGTGGATCTTTGCAAAGGCTACAGCTCAATACTAGAATCTAGTTGACTGCATTTCTTCTAATGCTTTTCTTTTTTATGGGCTTGGGGCAGGTACCCTCCAGTTCCCCCTGCTGAAAAGCCCATTAGCAGCCATGCTGCATGCCCCTGAAGCACAGCTTCCTCTTCAGACTGATCTTAAGGGAATTCTGCTAGTTGCTCTGACACTGCTCTACAAAACAAGACAAATCACAGGAAGTGGAAATAACCAAGGTAACTTCATAAGTGCACTCCTGATCTGAACTCAAACTGGTGCATTAGATTGAGCTGCCACATTTCTCATTTTCATACTGTAGACAGTTATCTTCATCTCCTTATGTCACTGCAAGCTTGACATGTACAAGTACATACAGACACAAGTACTTGTTGACATATTAGAATACACTGTAGCTTTCTATTCTGGCTGGTCAATATTCCATTTTTTAGTTGCTGTCCAAAGCAGAACACTAACAGCACCATGTTTATGCAAACAAGTGCCCAAACTTTCTCAAGTCTTGTAAATAATTTGATTCAGTTCCTCTGCAACCAAGTCTATTCAGTGTGTACATGTAATAAATTTGACAGCTCCTGTGATGTTCTAGGAGCCTGTAGCTGGGATGGAAGTCTAGTATTTCTTTCACTGACATAGTTAATCAACTAACCCATATTAAAAAGTTACATATGTGTATTTTGTAGGTTGCCAATCATAACAAATACAGATTTCAAAATTACAGCAAATATTTTTCCTGCACATGTATTAAAAAAAACAAGCCTTAACCATATAATTTAGCTAATCAGACAGTAAAAACACAAACACTGAGTATTACTACAGGAGGCTGATAACGAGCTGAAATTCACGAAGTCCTAACTAAATGATCAGAACTATTTATGTTGCTGTTCAGTGGCTGGTATGAGGAAAAGGTTTACATTCATTTCTGTAAGGGACAGATGTAGGCACTTTACTCCAACCAGTGCCCAGTGACAATGTAAACACATCTCACAAAAGGCTGAATGACAAGGACTAAGTTATTCACTCTGTATGGATGTTAGTAACTAAAATTATCTAAAATACAGAAGTTCCATTTCAGGCCTCAGTAAATTTTAGAAAAAATGACTCAGCAAGAAGTGTTAAGGTGCCAATTGAGCAAAGGTTACTAACTTAGTGAGTTAACAGAATGCTCTACTTTTAATGCATGATGAGGAAAGAAGCAAAAAAATCCCTGTAGTATAATTCATAAATACTATTACTATACTATCCTACAATCAATCATAAAAATTTTGTTATTTTTTGCCTTCCGCAAAAGATTCTGACTCATTTGTGTTCTGTCAGCAACTGAGCAGATTGCTTAATTGCTCTGCATGTTTCTGTTTTTGTCTACACAACAATGATCAGGTATATTTAAGCGACCACAGTGCAGATAGATATTATGAGCAAAGCATACAATATTTATATGAAAATAGCAACTATAAACATTTTCTCCTATAATTTTATTAAAAACTTCAAAATAATCACATTGAACTGAAAATGCACTTTCTACTTATGTGTTTTTCCATGTAAAAAATTCTGTAACATATTATTAATACCACTGGAGGTATCTATATATTTATAAACAAAGATCCATGTAAAAGTCTTTCTAAGCCAATCTGGCTTTTGTGATGTCTCAATGTACTTACATTGGTTTCAAAATCCTTTAAGTAAAAAAGCTCATTTCTAAATATTTTTATGCAAAGTGGAAAAAAAAACCCCAAACAACGGAAACCAAGAAAATACCTCATTTATCTTCTCTTCAGATTTCTCGTCTCGGTTACTTCTGAATTCTTCATTTATCTTTTGTCTTGCAGCTAAATAAAGTAAACAAAAAACTAAAGTGTGAACAAAAATTGTATTTTGAATTTGTCACTGCCCCAAAGTTAAGAATCTTAAGTCCTTTATGGCACCTTCCTGGGGTACTCTGATCGATGTATTTCAATGTAAGGTTTCCATGTAATTCACGTGATGTCACATTTTAAGCTGACTGGTATACAAATAAAATAAGATTCACTATTTAGCATTCTGTATTGCATACAGAATGTGGTTTACTAAAAAAACCCAGGATTAATCCCTTGAGGAAAAACCATATAGAGAAAATTAATTTTAATGCTTAGTACAGCTAAATCTATTTTGGTTGGACTGATGAGAGTAAGTTAAAAAACAAAAGAAAAAAATCTCCCAGAAAGATCAGGAAGATTCAAAAGAGACCTGTCCCTTCCAAAATATGGATTGGGTGCTTGAATCTAAGAATCTTTTTTTCTGTTTCAAATTAAAGGATGTCTGGTTATGGACACACAGGTTTTCCCGATGATTACTTGAAAAATACAGAAGAGAATGTAAAGAAAGATTTTGTGAAGAATTCTCTTTCTCTGTATTCCAAGAAGAAAGTTCCACAGAAATACAGGTAAGCATACACCACATAAAACAAGTATCTCACCTTCAAGGGCTTTGGTATCATTTTTAAAAACTTCTTGCCGTGTTCTGTGCAACAACTTAAAAAGCTTCAAAACCTGCCAATACAACATCAATAGAATTTATTTATTTGCTAGCAGGATTGTTAGTTAAAATTAACATTTTACAACTGAAAACATTTTGGTTGAAATTTCATGTTCTTTCCACTTAGTACAGAATTTGATATGGAATCAGTATCTAAGATGCTTTACTTAAATTCCTGATAAAAAATCTAGCAGTCAAAGCAGATGTGATGTCATCAATATCTTGAGACAGGTCTAGATATTTCAAATTACCCTACGATGCTGGCACCACAATCCTAAATAATTATAATCCTGAAAATACATGGACACAAGCATTATTTATTGTGCCAACACCAAATAAACCTGACAAACTGGAATAACTCTATAAGTCAAGTTACTTGAAGGCACTATCAAGAGTACATCAGAGGATATTCTCCAGCTATTGTAAAAGACAGAAATAGAAATGGCTGAAGTATTCTCATATAATAATCTGCTATAGCTGGTGTGGCAAAACCAGTGCAAAGTTCTTCCCTTAAAGGTAACTGCCAGATGAGCAAATGAAAACTTCAGTAAAAGCAAACACTTGAAAAATTAGGATTTACAATGTAGAGAAGACACACCTGAATATGTATGAAAAGCAAACCCCCTGAGAATCACAGCTCACAGTCATGTGGTTTTGGTTGATCACTCATACAGACTGTAATGAATTACTGAAATCCTCAAGTCCTTAGGAGACTTTTTTGGTGTTTGCCACAGACTGAAAAGAATCTCTGACAAGCACCAGAAAAATGTAATCTTGATAACAATATGCCTTTTGAAGCTCCTTGTAGTACTTCCTACCATGTTTTGGCATCTCTAGAGGGCACGATTCATAATAATCTTAAATTGTTTTCTCACTATTAATATTCCTAATATTTTCTAAAAGGACATAGAAGAAACAGGGTTGTAACTCAGAAAAAAACAGAAAAAGAACAGAGCCATCCATGTTGCCTTTAATTACACCATTCCCGAGATGGGTGAATCTGTGGAAAGTAAACTCACAGAATTAAAACACAACAAATAATCTTGCTTTGCAGATTATTTTAACATCCTAAAGTTTTTCTACCACACAATATTTTTGCTGTCTCTGCAAATAGCAAATTAATATCACAAGTTGTTTTATGTTGAAGACATGTATGGTAAAACTTCAAGTTTTTTTATGGTTATTCTGAACAATTTGATGAGCCATTTTCAGGCATCTTCCTACCCTTACAGCAGTCTACAGCTTCCTCACAAGGTGAAGAGGAGAGGCAAGCATTGATCTCTTCTCTCCGGTACCCCGTGACAGGACCCAAGGGAATGGCCTGAAGCTGTGTCAGAGGACACTTAGGCTGGGTATCAGGAAAAGGTTTTTCACCCAAGGGTGGCTGGGCACTGGAACAGGCTCCCAGGGAAGTGGTCACAGCACCAACCTGACAGAGTTCAATAAGCTTTTGCACAACTCTCTCAGGCACATGGTGTGACTCCTGGAGATAGTTCTGTGCAAGACCAGGAGCTGGACTCGATCATTCTTGTGGTTCCCTTCCAACCCAGGATATTCTCTGATCCTATTTCTGCAAACTCCTCCTGAAAAATTTTCACTACACCTGCCAGGGTAGCTGTATTAGATGGACTTGACCAAGACATATTAACGCAGACTCCTCCGACCTCTACAGCCACCTGCTTTAACAGAGAGCTCCAGGAATACCTCACTCTGTTTTACGCCCACAACCAGGCTTCAAGACACTTCTGAAAGAGGTACCGACAGGACATCACACCGTGGTAATGAAAGGGTTTAATAATTCGTTAAGTCTTTGTTTTTCCCTACCTTACTCTCACGAGACGTGCTTTTGATGTATTTTAACCTCTGCTTATCACATCTCGCTTCCTTTTCCCGCAACAGCCTTTGCCTGCAAACCCCTACTTTTTTTTACCTAGTTTTGTGTCCTTCTTGTCCTGAAAGTCTATGTTTTTTGGCTCTACAAAAGCTACAAAGCTCCAGCCCCCCAGCACCTTGCCAGCGGGAGGCTCCCGCAAGGACATAATGTATGTGTGTCACTCGCCTGCCCGCGGCTCCCCATAGCGGCGGCCGCCGCCCGCACCGGCCCACCGACGGAAGTGGCGCGCCGGAAGTAACGATCCAGGCTGAGTCTCACTGCCCCGCACCGCCCTGCTGCCGGTGCTGCTGCCAATGCTGCCCCACCGGGCGCCGCCTGCCGCCGCCGCCGTTCCGAGCAGCCTTTGTGGCCCTCGCCTCGCTGCCTCCGCCGGCGCGGCTGACGCGGCCTACACAGACACACAGAAGGGACTTACAGCTCGGGCTGGAAGGGATCACAGTGGCTCATCTGGTCCAACGTCCCTGTTCAAGCAGAGACATCCCAGAGCACATGGCACAGGATTGTGTCCAGACGGTTCTACCCCCACTGGGGGAGAGTCCACAACGTCTCTGGACAATCCGCTCCAGTCCTCGCTCACCCGCACAACAAAGAAATTCTTCCTCTTGTTCAGGTGGGACTTCTGTGCATCGGTTTCTCTCCATTGCCTCTTGTCCTGTTGCTGGGCACCACTGAGAAGAGCCTAGCTCCCTCCCTTCACATACTGACAAGACACTGACGATGTCCCCTCAGTTTTCTCGAAGCTGATCGGGCCCAGTACCCACAGCCTTTCCTCCTAAGAGAGATGTTCCAGTCCCATCTTCACTGCCCTCTGCTGGGCCCACTCCAGGAGCTCCATGTCTCTCTTTTACTGGGAAGCCCAGAGCTAGACACAGCACTCCAGATGTGCCTCACCAGGACACAGTAGAGGGTCAGGATCACCTCCCTTGACCTGCCGGCATTGCTCTTCCTACTGCAGCCCAGGACACCACTGGCCTTCTTGGCTATCCAAAGAGTGCCGATCCTCGGTATGCCAAGGTCTGGTGGGAGGCTACCACTGCCTGCAGGAGGAGCTGAAGGGGGTCCATAGTAGGCAGGCAGTGCTGCCCACAGGCTCCACTGGATCTCTCAGTGTTCCAGGGACCCCTGCCCTCTGAGGGGAGCCATGGTGGGGATGAGGGGCTGCTCCCTGTCCAGCACTCCCTCCCCAAGGTCTGCAGAGCACTGCAGGGTAGCACAAAGACCAGTGTGCTCTACTCTTTCTTCTGAACAAAAATCTAATTGTTTCAAATGGGTAACTGGACAGCCATCAGTTTGTTTGCAACACCTAGAATGGCCAATAAATGATGATGTTTGCTGTTGCTTCAAATCAGTTTTTATTTTGCCAGACTGTTTCCTTGCTCTTGCATTGGCAACTGCCTTGCTGATGGCACTTCAGAATCCTTCCTTACTCCTTTCCCAGTCTATTTTTTCACCACTGCAGAAGAAAAGTTGGGGTTATAGTTCCTTGTTCCTGCGCTTATCAGTAGGGCCTCAGGATCTCTCCAGTTCCTAGGTACCCAGCTGTACTTAGAAGAGACCAGCTGCACTTTTCAAGGACATGTTTGGTTCCCAGGATCAGAGCTGCCAAGCTGGCAGGCTTTTTTTCTGCTGGTGTTATCTGACATTTTTTTCTATTCAGTCATTTCCCCTCTCTAGTCAGGTCACCTTCTTGACTGCTCAGATCAAGTTCCCCACAGCGCTGTCTTGCCTTATTCACACCCTGGCTGACCAGCCCAGCCTTGGCCTGGCCATATCATGGCCATGTCTGGTACTTCTATAAAACTGAATTGCCATTCTCTTGAAAAATAAACCAGCTTATAATTCAGTAACACATAATTCAGCATTAGCTAAAGGCAGCGTAAGGATTTTCTGTGTAATCAGCTTTACTGCTCACTAGACCTCTAGCTTCAATACACAGTCCATTTAATCATTTACTTGCAATTACATTGTAAGCTAATTGAAATATGGGAATGCTAAACTATTACTTAATAATTTTAATATTTTATTGTTAATTAATACTTAACTGTAAGCATCTATTAAATACTTCTTTTTACTATATAAGTCATAAATAAACTCGATCTTTTAGCAGAAGTGATGTTAATTCATAGATTTATTTCCAAGAATAATTATTGCAGATTTGAATGAAAGAATTAGACTCTTTGAAAGGACCTTGCTTTATTCAAAATAATATATATTTTGCTGTTTACATGGTGAGACAAAAATATATGCTGAAGTCAACTATACGAAAAAAAGTTTTTGCTTTTTCAGAAAAACCTTTAACTTGTCTCTTTATGTCTTCTCTTAACATAGAAATATGCTTTCTAGACTGATTCCACGGCAGCCTGTGGAACTACTTAAAACATATTATCATGTGCAAAATGGATCCGAAATAAGTATTTGTATGTTAAACTCCTGAGTCTGTCTAGCTAGCAATATAAGATCTTCTATTCTTTCACAAAATACATTTAATTACTGAGAAAATGGGGGAATAAAATTAGTCATTTATTTGCTGAATAACCATGGTTAGACAACAATATCATTCAAAGAAATTCATCCCTGAAGCACTTATTTTAATTGTCGTAAAGCTCCAATACCATCTGTAGCACATAGACATGTCAAAATATCTTAATGCAGGACCACCAGCGAGGAAGAGAATATAATTTCAGTGTTTAATGTGCTTTATCAGAGTTTTGTTCAGGGTATCTCATGATAAACTATTTCAGAGTTATTACCAGAAATATATGACAAATTCTGCTCTTTTTGTAACAAGTTCAGGTAATCAGCTGCGGAACCATATTAGGTTTAAGCCACTTAGCAGTATTTATTCCCTGCCTCCCTCCAGAATGCTTTCCTGTGATATTTTTGTCTAGAGACAAATATATATAAATGTTTATATTAATATCTTCCTAGACAAATCTTCAGGGAAATCAATCAATTTTATTTGTGGAGTTTAGAAAATCATAGAATCTAGAATGGTCTTGGTTGGAAGGGACATTAAAGATCATCTAGTTCCAACCCCCCTATGATGAGCCGGGACATCTTTCACTCAACCAGATTGCTCAGAGCTCCATCCAGCCTGGCCATAAACACTTCCAGGGATGGGGCATCCACAACTTCTCTGGGCAACCTGTTCCAGTGCCTCACCATGCTCACAGTAAAGAATTTCCTCCTCATATCCAACTTAAACCTCCAATCTTGCAGTTTAAAGCCATTCCCCCTTGCCCTGTCACTACATGCCCTATGAAAAGTTCCTCTCCCTCTTTCTTGTAGGCTCCCTTCAGGTACTGCAAGGCTGCAATTAGGTCATCCTGAAGTCTTTTCTTTTCAAGGGTGCACAATCCAAATTCTCTCAGCCTGTCCTCATAGGAAAGATGCTTCATCACTCTGATCAACTTGGTGGCCTCCTCTGTACCCATTCCAACAGGTCCATGTCCTTCCCGTGCCGGGACCCCAGAGCTGGGTGCAGTGTTCCAGGTGGGGTCTCACCAGAGCAGAGCAGAGGGGCAGAATCCCCTCCCTCCCCTGCTGCCCACGCTGCTTTGGATGCAGCCCAGGGCACGTTTGGCTCTCTGGGCTGGGAGTGCCCATGGCTGGGTCATGTCCAGCCTCTCACCCACCAGCAGCCCCAAGTCCTTCTCCCCAGGGCTGCTCTCCATCTGTTCATTGCCCAGCCTGTGTTGATAGCCAGGGTGGCGCCGATCCAAGTGCAGCACCTTGCACTTGCTCTTGTTAAACCGCATGAAAATGAAGCTTTGTTGTTACTCTTCTAGGTGTCTGAGTTTTTTCCCCTGCTTTTTTATTTCATGACTGGTGTAATATATATTTAAAAAAAAGCATTTACAACTAGATACATAGATGTGTAATTTTTGTGTTGCCCTCTGTGAATTACTGCTTGGCCATATTTATTAGTTTGTGTCATGGTTACGAAATTACTTGTGTGCAGAAGGGCTGACACATTAAATTGACCTTCTGCAGGATCCCGATTCTAGGAGCAGCAAACAACTGCAAAGTTGTATGGAAAAGCTAACGGCAGCCCAGCCCGGAGCAGGCTGCAGAGGCTTGTCCCAAGAAATCACACAGATATTTGGGTTGGATTTGATAAGCAGTACTTCTGCCTACAACAGCCTCTCCCGGGATCGCACTACTTCTGCAGAGTCTCGTTTCACTTCGCAGCGTTGATCCCTACGCGGAGCCGGCAACAGCTCCTCCCCCCCGGATCCCTCCGCAACTCCCGGGTCAGCGAGGCCGCGCCAGCGCGGGGGGCGGGGACAAACAGGAGAATGACAGGCGGAACCACCAATCAGGCAGGTGGGCACGGCCGGCAGCCGGCGTTGGCCCAATGAGCGGCGCGGGGGGCGTGGCCGCGGGAGGAAGCCGCGGGTGACGGCCGGCGGGACCCGCGCGGGAGCCGCCGCCATGGCTGACGAGATCAGCAAGGCGCAGGCGGCGCGTCCTGGCGGGGACACCATCTTTGGGAAGATCATCCGCAAGGAGATCCCCGCCAACATCATCTACGAGGACGAGCAGGTGCGGGCGGTGCAGGGGCCGGGGGCGCCGTGGAGGCGCTCGGGAGTGCGGCGGGGCGGGCGGGGCGCCTCCGCGCCTTCCTGCACCGTCCCTGGAGCTGCATCGGGCTCTTTGCCAAGGGTCGAGGGTTCTCACAGCTGGTGTAGGAGGGTAGCCGTGGAACCTTTACTACCCGGAGGCGGCCTCCTTGCGGGTTCCGGGCACCACGGCTAGCTGCTTTTGCAGGTCCCGATGTGCTTCTCAGTAGCTTTGTGGAGGTTATGCAGTTCTCCTGCCAGGCTTTGGCAGTGAACATCCGAGAAGAATTGCTGGTGCATCACAGCATGTTAGGGCCTAAATGAAGTAATTAGCTTTAGAAGAAATGCAGCGGTTATGTCCAAAATGTAAACTAATTAGTATTCAGTATAAGATCCCTTGCACTTTTTCCCACCCCACCTTCAGATTGAAATACAAGAGCCCCATTAATAGGAGCTTTTGCTTTTGAAATAAGGGATTATTCTCAGTGGAGAATACTCTCTAAGGATTCAGTTTGTCGGATTTATGCGTGTAAAAATCGTGCATAGCTTGAAACAGTGTTTTTTTGGTAGATGGCAGAATTGTTGCAGTTGCCATCTGCTTTAAAGAGTATTGGAAATGTTCACTGCTTTCTGAAAGTCATGGTTATGTTACTGCTCTGTGTTTATGTGAAGGTCTGTGCTCTTTCTTTACCCTGGTCAAAGCTCCGTGAGTTTTTTCTTCAGTTGTAATGGCTACAGCAGAGTAACCTGAGCAGTACTTGATTAGGAATTGCTTTGCTGAGCGTATAACCCACTTTGACAGCCATTTGTGCAGAGTATTTTCTGGAAGAGTCATTACCTGCAGTGCCTCACTTGATTTTTACTTCAAAGTGCACAGAAATGTAGAACTTCCAGATTTTAGTTGACTGGTGGATGATCTTCAATTAATTTTGACTTTATGGAGGTATTTTTAGAGATGGCTGGAAGTGTTAAAAGGAGACGGGTGAGGAAGGCCTTTAATCAATAATTGACCTCCAGAGAAAAGGAAATAGTAAAAAGTACAAAGTCTCAGTGGAATTATGCCTTATCACTGTTTTTCCAGTTGAATCTGTACTTGCTGAAATGAAGTTTGGTTTCCCATGCACTCATGAATTTCTGTGGTTGTGCTTTTTCCTTAATGCTGCTTCTACTTTCTGTGCCATAGAAAACTATTAACTTCCAGTCTTCTGCTCCTTGAATTCTTTGATGCAGTTTGGCCATTTGCATTCTGCCTCCATGGGATTATATAATAGAAAAGCTGCTTGCAAAATGGTCAGCTCAAAGTAAGATTTTTTTATTTAGGTGCACATTAGTTTTATTCATCAATTATTTACTTACTGTCCTTCTCTGTTTGGAAGAAATGAGCAGTTCATCAGAGGTTCAAAACTGGGCATTATCTTAAAGATACCTTAAAACTGGACAGATTTGGTATATAAAAGATAAGGTGTATACAAGATTAATGCAAGCTGAGTTCAGGCTTTTCACCACTTTTACTCTTGACAAAAGCCATGTTTCTCAGTAGAAGAAAAAAGCAGTACAGTTGCAAAGAAAACTAACTTTATTGATTCACAAAAAAAGTATCTAGGAAATAAGTATTTTGAAGAATCTAGGTATGTGTTTTTAAGTATGCACTGTCTGTGACATAACTCAACCAATAACTACCAGGTGTGTTGCTGTTAAATGTGGTGGGTAAGTTAGAGATGTCCTTGGACTAATGATGGCAGAGTGCCTGCTGTGCATCTGCGCGTTTGTCAAGGTTGCAGTAGCAAGTCCCAGTTTTGTGGTTGGCCATTTGTACAAAGAGATATAGCTTCATTTGTCTCTTGTCTATTGGCAGTTCTAATTTGAGATTTAGGTGGTGCATGCAGTATCTGATTGGTTGTAATTTTGGTATTTGCATAACTTCAGTTGAGATTCAACTACTCGCTACAGACAGTTGTTCGTATTTCAAAAGTGATGCCTTTCTCTCAATTTGAGAACGTCTGAAGCAGAGCTGGTGTTAATGCGTTAGTCTGAAATACTTCGTGCTGTTGAGAACAGAAGTTTAGTATGGCCTCAATCACATAACTTTAGGATCTTTGGAATTGCCTTGCTATCTTTGACCAAGGAAATATTCAGGCATAACTGGAAGATGATTAGCTACTCTTTGCCATTTATTTTATTAAACATGGTGTTTATAAAAAATAAATAAGCATAAGTGTACTTTTTATAGGTGTGCATGCCAACAGCTCTGCTAGTTGTTATGCATGTGTTGCAATAATAAATCTTGAACCTGATTGCGTATTACTTTGCTGAGAAGGCTGTAGCTTTTAAACAGTACTTTACAGAGTAGTGTTTTTTTTCATACCAGCAGGTTTTGGTAAGTAATGTGTTTTGAATTTAAAGGATGTAGAATAATATATCAATCAAGAAAAATTACCATCTCTTCATGTGTTTGGGGTATGTGATAGTCCTCTGAAGTATGTATTTAGTGGGGCATATTGATTTACTGAAACTCTTACATTTCTCTGAAGCAAATTATATTTTACCTGTTTGCTGTTCCTCCAGTGCCTCGCGTTCCATGATATTTCACCCCAAGCTCCAACGCATTTCTTAGTGATTCCTAAGAAGCCAATTGTCAGGTTGTCTGAAGCAGAAGATTCTGATGAATCTGTAAGTACTCTAAAGATTTTCTGTATACCAAACTGTGTTTCTAATTACTTCATAATGTACTAGGCTGTCCCCCTTTTCCTCTTAACATTTCAAAGAGGCAAAGTAGTTTTGCGATACTATAATCCTTGTCCTCTAGCTTAAAAAGATAATGGAGTTAAGGTTTCCTAGTAAAATTGGCTAGAGAAAGCAAAATATATCTGTATGTGTGTATTTTCCAGGCAAAATGAATTGGTATTTGTTATCTTATAACCCTGATGTCTGCTTTCATCATTTGCATGCAATAGTACTTACTCTAATATGGGCTTGGGGGTTTTTAGCAGGTCAGAGGTGAAGAAAAGGAAGGTTAGCTGAGAGGTGCTGAATATATCATTTGTAACTATAAACATCAAGCTCACAGATTTTGTAAACTTTACATGGTAAGATAAAGTTTCTTTTCCACCAGAATTATGTATGTTGTCTGAAGAAGTAGTGGAGGCTTTAACCATGAAATAAATTTAGATTCTCTGGCATTTGTAGTCTGTTACAGCCTTGCTTGAAAACAATCAGTAGTTCTATTTTTCCCCTATATTATGCATAGTCAGTCTTTATAGTTTTTCTTGGAAAATTTCACTTGCAGGCAGACAACAATTTGAAGAGCAGTGGCTGAATTTCTGAAAATTAACTTACTGGCTTATTGGTTCTTTGCTCTCATTCCTTCCCTTCCTGCCCTTTCCCCTTTTCTGTGTGTTTTCTGTTTGTTGTTTTTTTCTTTTTTTTTTTTCTTTCTCCTCCAGCTTCTCGGGCATTTAATGATTGTTGGCAAGAAGTGTGCTGCTAACCTGGGCCTGACCAATGGATTCCGGATGGTTGTGAATGAAGGGCCTGAGGGTGGGCAGTCTGTCTATCACGTACATCTCCATGTTCTGGGTGGTCGTCAGTTGGGCTGGCCTCCTGGCTAAGATTTGTACACCACTGGAGTTAACTGCATGCATACAAGTTACCACCAAATAGATTTAATATGTTGTCCATCAATCTAGCCACTGTTAGTGTATTGTTTTTTTTAATGTGTGTCTACAGAGGGTAATAAATGCTCTGAACAATATTCGCACAATAAAGATTAAGCATGTGGGAATCATCTCTGTCTGGTGTGCCTTACTGATGGAAACAACTCTGAAGTTAAAATGATGTTCTCTGGAGTTTTAAGCATGTAACGTGTTCCGGTCTGCTAACAAGTCTTCTGTAGGTAGTGATTTGCTGAGGCATTTGAAACCTGAAGGTGCAACCACTTAGCAGACTTTCATGTCTTCTGGGAAGAAATCTTCTAAGCTTTTTGCATGTGGTATGTAAATATTTGTAAAGCCAGTGTAGGCTGCTGCTGAAACTTTTTTAAAAAGTGAAATTCCAAACATGCTGTGCAAGGGCTGTGGCAGTGCAGTGCAGTGTGTTGGGAACACACTCCTGTTGGAGTTCTCTGTCAGTGGCTGCATTATAAGGCTCAGTTTTTCCAGTGAGAATGGGTAAAATGATAGTCTTCATGGCAGCTGTGATAGTTCCATAGCACATGGGTACTTAAGTTGTGATTTTGATCAAATTGAGGACTTGAAATGGAAGTACTGAACTGTTGTAAGATGTACAAGGCATTTCTTGGTACATAAGCAGCATGATGTAGTATACATATATATATATATATATATATATATACACACATATACATATATATTTTTTTTTTAGATTCCAGATTTTAGTAAGCAGATCTCCTTCAGTTAATACTACTTTCTCTGTGTTGCTGCATACAGTTGTTCATGCAACGCAGTCATCAGACCTCCAAGACAATACATTTTCTTGAAGTTAGGGTTACATATGTGTCTGCCAGTGTGAATACAGAACAACTGTTCTTTCTAATAAAGCTGTCACAACTAACTAGTTTTTATGATGAAAGATACTTAAAAGCCTCAGATGCCTTGATAAAATCTGGCTGTGAGCATCAAAAGTGTTTAAGAAATGTGTGAGTGTGTGTAAAGGGTGTACAGGTAAGGCCAATGTATTTTCTGTTCAGATAAAACTTGCAAGTTTGGTAAAGCCATTTGAGTTCATTCAACCAGAAGATACTCTGTAAGTACTTCTGAATGTTCTGAGCTTTCAGAGTTTTTACACTAAGATGTGACTTAAACTGGAAAATCAGGTAGTGTTTCTGAAGGGGTTTGGTCTATAGTTGAGTTAGGCATAAACAGGTGGTTCTGTAGTGGTAGCATAATGGCTCTTCTCCTGTGTAACTTGCATAGAAGTGAAGAAGAACACCACCCAGTCCCCAAAGGTACAACATCCCTGAACAGAAGCTGAATGTGTATCACAAGAATGAGGAATCATAGCAGACACAGTGGGGCTGCAGTAAAGGTTTGTGGCTGGGAAACTGGCTATCAGAACAAGTTCATGGAAGGCCCTTAAGGATAGTGAGATGAATTCATTGGCATCCAAATTTGCGAAGGGGCATGTGATGTGTGTACTGCTTTGACGTTCCTAATTTCTGTTGTATGTGCTTTTTACCAACACTGGCATATGTGATTTGAAGCATGACTGGTGAAGTTTTCACTGCTGAACCCTGTATGAAAGTAGCCCAGTAAAACTTCTGTTTCTTTACTTGAAATCTTGGAGATGTATGTGCTTTGGGAGGGTGAGGAGACTTCCAAGTGAGGACAGAACCATGAATCTGTTGCAAAGGTAGCCCTGAGGCCAGCTTCCTAACTAGTTTAATTGTGCTTAGGTTTCAGATGTGTATCTTCTGAATTGATGCTCGAATGATGAGTAGTACTGAGACCTGTCAGACAGTGGTATACTCAATGTGGGAAAAATACAATTGAAGAAAAACTTTCTTTTCCCTAATTTGTGCATGTAGGAAGTGGGAGAACTGGGCATTATACCTCTCAAAAGTATTTGTCAGTTTGTTGCTAAAAGGCAGACCAGCCTCCTTGTCATCAATTTTCTTCCGCTTGCATTTCTTTTATTTCTGTGGCGAGGTGATGATTCCAGTGCAGCTGCTCTGTCCTATGATTTTTAAGGCCACTTAACAAAGTGAGATGTGTTAATTGCATCACAGGGAGGCAGCAAACTTCATCTTAGTAAAAACCAGGGCAACGGACATGAGAAAGTATAGTTATACTACACATGCTTTTAGTGATGGATCTAAAACACCCAGTGGAAGATCTTGATCTCTCAAGTAATCAAATGTAGCTGGATGACAGAAGCCTGTGAGCAATCCAAGGATTTCACCTTTATGTAATCTTCACGGGCTGAAGGTGGAAACAATTTACGTGATTTAAATACAGGCTGATGTATAATCTGTGTCCACTTAATGGAATGAGCTAGGCAACATCTATTGTTAACCTCTGTAAACTCCCTGAGGTATCTGGAAGGTGTTCCAGTTTATCAAGAGATAAGCATGGAGTGGAGACTGTGTTTGGAAGCAATGGGGAATTTTAATGTGGCTTGTCATTTCAGGAAGACTGCATTATTACTGTAAGCTTTAGTGGTCTCTGGGGGAATTTGTGTCCAATCTTCCAGATAATACCACTGTTATATCACTCTTAATCAGAGGCAACCTGTCTGAGAGAGAGAGCTAAACTGCACATGTGAAATTTATGTCACTTTTTAAAAGGCCAGATACTGAGTTTGAAGTAACACTTCCTAGGTATGAAATTTGGCATTCTTTTGGGTATTGAGCTGTCCAGTCTTGTTGAGGCAAGCTGTCCACGTGTACCCATGCAGTTCTTCAAAATCCCGTGACAGTAACAATTGCAAGTTTGAATAAGTCATACTGACTGAGGCTGCAGTTGTCTTATTTTTTCCTGTTTGCTGTTTTCTTGTGTTTTCTTGTGGACCACACTCAATTTTTGTGGAATTTCTCTCAGAAGCACTGTGTTGATATTTTAGTTGGTTAAGTTTGCCTTTGCTATGGATTTAAATACAAAGTTCTGTCTTGATTTATTTTCTGCTCCAGTTACTAGGGGAAAAACAGCCATTGCAACAATTCCTTTTACTGCTTAACAGATAGGAAATGTCTGGTAAAGTAGGCAAAATTTAATCTTGTTTTGTTGTCATTTCCAGTTACAAATTTCTTTCCTTTTGAGAAACTATATACTCCAGCCAATTCACAGCTGAGCTTGAAAGAACTGGGGAAAAAGCAAAACCTAGGCTAATGGTGTTGGGCAGAGCCATTTGCCAGTTTTGACCATTAAGTATGTACCCTATACCTGTCTGTCATCAAGGGTTTGGAAGGGAAATGTGGGCTTTCATTGGACTGGGATGTGCTTACACATGACACTCAGGGTAGTTGCAGGGCTGCCAGGTGGGAGAAGAGTCTTGGATCTGAGTCTAAAATTCAGTCTTTTGGGTAGAAGTTGAAGAGGGAGTGGTGATTTAAGGAGAAGTCAGTGCTTTAGTAACTGGGTTAGGACCATGACTCTTTGGTGCAAAAAAAAGTTGGGAAATACTCCTTTTAAGTGGGAAGCTTCAAGACAGCAAATTGTTCTGAGAAACAGAAGATCTTGAGAGAAAGAACATCAAGAGATTCCAGAAGAAAGAGACTACCTCTTCTCTACTTGTGGTAAAAGTGAAAAAGAACTGGCAATTCTCCATGCAAAGGATAAAAACGTAAGTATTAGCCAAGAGGGTATTCTGTATATTGTAAACCCAGCAACACCTGTGAAGATTGTTTTACTCAATGATCTTGGATGTCATTTCCAACCTTGATGGTTCTGTGTGATTTTGACATGTTATGGAGTAGATGTGAACGTGGGTAATTTGGTCTTGCTAAACTTGCTCAAACACAGTCTCACTGGACAGAAAGCTCTTGGGATGTGAAGGGTAAAGGGACAAAAACTGAGGCTGGAGCTGTAGTTGCTGACCCCTTTTTTGTGAAGGATTTGTACTGTTGGTTTGGCTGAAGGTCAAGGACTAGTCAATCTCTTACAATCTCTTACAGCAGCAGACTTCAGTAGCAGAGAAGACAGTTGAGAATAATTATACACCAAACCCGGTATTTTTATTTTGTTGTCATGGTAGCTGTACTTCTGTCAAATTTTCATAGAGCAGAATCATAGAATATCCTGAGTTCAAAGGGACCCATAAGGATCATGGACTCCTGGTGCTGTGCAGGACAACCCAAGAATCACATGTGCCTGAGAGCATTGTCCAAACACTTCTTGAACTAGACAGGCTTAGTGCTGTGACTACTTTTTGAGAAGCCTTTTCCAGTGCCCAGCCACCCTCTTGGTGAAAGACCTTTTCCTGATATCCAATCTAAACCTCCCCTGACTCAACTTCATGCCATTTCCTCAAGACCAGTCACTGGTCATTAGAGTGAAGAGATCAATCCCTGCCCCTCTGCTTCACCTTGTGAGGATGTTGAAGACGTCAGTGAGGTCTCCCCTCAGTCTCCACAAGGCTGAACAGACCAAGAGACTTCAGCTACTCCTCGTAAGGCTTCCCCTCCAGACCCTTCACCATCCTTGTGGCCCTCCTTTGGATGCTGTCTAGTAGCTTCATGTCTTTTTACATTGTGGCACCCAAAACTGCACACAGGACTTGGGGTGAGGCTGCCCTAGAGCAGAGCAGGACAATCCCATCCCTTGCCCTGCTGGTGATGCTGTGCCTGATGCCCCCCAGGACACGGGTGGCCATCCTGGCTGCCAGGGCACTGCTGACTCACGTTCAACTTGTCATAGACCTGGACCCCCAGGGCCCTTTGTGCGGCATTGCTCTCCAGCCTCTTGTTCCTGGGATACAAGCCTCTTGTTCCTGTTCTCTCCATACACCCAGGGTTGCCCCATCCCAGGTGCAGAATCTGGCACTTACCCTTGTAAAACTTCATATGGTTGCTTATTGCTCAGCCCTCTAATTTGTGAAGGTCTCTCTGCAGGGCCTCCCTCTCTATCCTTGAGGGAGTTGACAGCTCCTCCCCATTTAGTGTTGTGGGCAAACTTACTTAATATTCCTTTGAGTCCTATATCCAAGACATTTAGGAAGATGTTGAAGAGAAATGGGCCTATTGAATTTTTTCAATGCAAAAATTCTGTTACTGTGAAGAAGATAATGAATTTTCTAGAAACTTAATAAAACGTCATATTAATGTTTGAAAGATGGAAACTATATGTGGAAAATTCCCACCCTGCTGTGTCATAGTTGAGAATGAAAGCATTCTGCCTTGTCTTTGGCTTATATTTTGTAGAAAGCTCTAAAGGGCCCTGGAGTATCCTCTTGCAAAACAAGAGCAGGTCTGTCAGTTCATTTGTGAAATACACATCCGCTTCAGGTCCTTTATTTTTCCTCTCTTGAGAGTGCCAGTCTTTAAGTGCTGTTTTACATAAGCAAGGAGGTATGATCAGTATTTTAGACAATGTCACCTAGCACTTTCTGAGGCATCTGGTTGGACCCATAGGCTTTAGTCCCTTACAAGGTCATTTATCCTTGCAGAGTGGGGATACTGCTTTATATCCCTATGCTTCTTATTCTTATAGTAAGATCTAAACTACAGTGAGTGGCGTGTGTGGAATAGCAATTCCAGAAGCATAATTTCAGGAAGAAAATACCTGTGGGGAAAAGGAGAAGGAGAGGTGATGAGAAAAATATCCTTTTTTTTGCATGGCATTGTATATTTCTGGTGTTTTTCTCTCTGCGTACTTTGCTGAGTGGTCAGGTGTAGAGATCTGGAGGTGAAGTTGTGTAGCTCCCAAGCGTGGTTGCTTCTCCATGGTTTAGCTCCATGCTAGGTAGGGGTCTCCCCTGTCAAAAACCCTGTGGCAAGCCAAGGGAAGCTCGGTGCCTTGATTTGCATCAGAGCTTATCCACCTGTCCATAACATTTCTGTACTCTTGCACAGAAGTGAAGTTCCAATGAGCTGTGGTGACAAACCTATCACAATACTTTCATAGATCTTCCTTTCTGCCATCTGTTGATTGGAATGCATTCAATGATTAAGTTGCAAGTTGCACTGCTTCTTATTAATAGTATTAGTTCTTTTTTATTCCTAATAACTTCTGGAAAAGGATTTAACGTGATTTAATTTTTAGTCCAAAAGCTATAACCTGGAAATTGTGTCTGGTTTAGTTTAGTTAGAACAGTTGGGTTTATGCTTGATGGAATTAATAAGCTCATCACCTTCTTTTTTGTAGCAAGAAAAACCTCATTTGATTCTTAGTATGGTAGGTTTTTCTATCATTTAGCAGCGCAGCAGCATCCACAAAATTGCTTCTGTTTTTATTCACAGTAGAGCAAAAACATGCATTTGCTTTTCCAGCTGTGACATGAAAACATTCAAGTTTTGAATCAGAAGATGTGAAGTAAGTGAGAGTCATGGTACAGTTCACTTTCCGCTCCAAGGCACCTTGTTGATTTCATCTCAGTCTCCCTGGAGACTCCACTTATCATTAAGTCATAAGCTAGCCTAGGGCCTTCCTCTGTTATTTCTGCACAAACAGAATGGAATTTCAGCTTCATGGCCAAACAAGATGAATTGTGACTGTATCCAGTGGTCAGAATGCTTATTTATATTCAGTGAAGCTTAGTGTAGAGGAGTATGGAAAATAGTGTCACTCTGGTCCCAGAAGATGTGTCGAACACTAACATGAGGATCAGGCTAATGTTTTGCAGAGGAAGATGGGAACAAGAAGGTGGTAGAACCATATTCCTGTATTTGAAACTCAGGCCTTCTATCTCATAGTAGCGGCATTTGGGATAGAATATGGTGACTGCTTTAAGTGCAAAACATAGGATGCGGGGGTAGATATTTCTTAATAACTGGTATTTTCCTTCAGAAAGCTTTTCAATTAAAAGAAGAAGAAAAAGATCTGACTGTGTGATATGTGTTCTGATCTTGCTGAGGCAGTGCTATGTGATGTCTGACTCTGTGCGTGTGTAATATATGCTAAAATCAGCTTGCCCTCTTTGAAAAAATATAGGTAAACACAGACCTTTCTGGAGATAGCCAGATCGAACAAATTGGTTCCTTGAACATTTAAGCACTTGTGTGTCAAGGATGCTGTTTTGTCTGGAGTTTTTGGACATGGGTAAGCTACATGTGTCTGTCATCTTTACTATCATTTTCTTCAGACTTGAATGAGAGGCCATGTGTGTTACAGAAACCATCTGTGTAAGTAGAAGAGTGTCCTGTCTATTGCAGATAAATAAAAAACATTTATGAAATTCTTTCAGACCTTTACAGCAGCACATTTACCTCTGTAAGAGGTTTTAGTTTATATTGTTGATGGTTAGTGGTACTACTTCTTCATCAGTATGTTAAGAAGTAGTTTCCTGAGTTTATCCTGTGTATTATTGAAGGAAAAGAGAAAGTGTAGCAGAATAATGATCCTTGTCTTTAGAAGAACAGACTTCTTGAGTCAGATTGTAGATTAGATCCCATGAGAGGTAGCTGTGGAGAGGTCTAAGACAGTTTTTTGATTGTCAAGAACAGTCTCCTTTGGGCATAGTAACTACATGTTTTGAAGTTCACAGATAGAGGGGGTGTGTCAGGGGGTCCACATGGTTGAATGGGCAGCTCTGACTGAACTCAAGTGTGAAAAGCACTCATACACTAGTGGAAGGGGGAATGGGCTGCATGGAGGAAAGAAACATTTCTCCAATGATGTAGAAGAGCCAAGCTCAGCTGGAACTGAAATTTGTGGTGGATTAGAAGGGCAGCAAGGGCGGTCTAAGGAACACGTAGACCTGCTGAAAAGATGAGGTGGTAGACCTAGTGACACAGAAAATAGAAAAGGCTGAGTAGCATTTTTTGTTCTTTTTTTTACTGGTAAGGTCTGCTCTCAGGTTTCCTAAGGCTGTGTACACAGAGGCCAGGTTTGGGCCATGGTAAAGAAAGATTGAGTTAAGGACTTCTTAAACAGTGTAGACTTATGGAGAAGGTCTTGGAACTGAGCAAGGTGCGTCCAGTGCTGCTAAGGATACCGGTCAATGTCACTGTGAAACCTTTCTCTATGACATTCAAACAGTTGTGATGCCTGGGTGAACTACATTATGACTAGAAGAAGGCACACATCACAGCTAGCCTGAAGAAAGATAAGGCGGATTTGGGGAATTTCAAGCCTAATTGAAGTCTCCAGAGAGATCATCAAGCCAGTCTTCCTGGAAATAATTTCTAGGCCCTTCAGGAAAATATGATCTGGTAAAGCAAACAACAGAATTACCTGTTCAGATTGTGCCTGACCAACCTGATTGCCTTGTACAATGATGTGATTAACAGTGGGGATATGGAGAGAACAAAGTAAGTGACACAGCGTGTTTGTATCTGAAGGGGAGAAATGTGACTGGATTGGTAGAATTCCAGGTGGGTGGAAGACTGGCTGGACTCATGGGTTCAAAGAGTAGGGGTTCAAATAGTGGCTGGTTAGGCATGACATTCCTCAGGGTTTTGAATTGCTAACATTTACTGTCTTCATCTATCACGTAGAAAATGGGATGGAGTTACACCCTCAGGATGTTCAGAGGTGACATAGAATTGGGGACAGAAATGATTGATAAGCTGGAGGTCAGGACTGGTATTCAGAGGCACAAGTGGTTGAAAAAGCAGACTGATGGGGACCTTCTGAACTTCAACAAAGGCGCTGAGCCCTGCCCTTGGAAGGGACAAGTCTCATGCAGCAGATATGCTGGGGATTGACTGGCTGCAAAGCTTTCTTGCAAAGCAAGATCTCAGAAGTCTGGTGGACAAAAAGTTGAAGAAAAGTCAGCAGGATGCCCTTTGCAGCTGTGAAAGCTAAGCGCACCCTGTGCAGCATTAGGAATGGTTTAATAGAGGGAATTCATTAATCACTGAATTCATTAATTCAGCACTTATGAGATGGTGCCTGGAGTGCTTTGTGCAGCTTGGGCTTAGTAGTACAAGAAAGATGCAGGCATACGGGAAGGAGTCTAGTGGTGAGCTACTGAGAGGGTGCTGAAGCACATGATTTTCAAAGGGAGAGTATCTTGAGAAATTGTGTTGGTTTGTCTTGAAGAAGGAATAGTATGGAGAGGGCTTTCTCTTTGCTGCTTTTTAGTGGGTGGTTGTAGAGAATTCAGGCTTCTGGAGGTGTAGAGGGAAAGGGTAAGGATCAATGGGCTGATGTTGCAGCAGGAGAAGTTCTGAGTTATTAGGAAAGATTTCTCAGTGAGAAAGGTTAATTGCTGGGGGAGATTGCTTAGAGGGGCTGTGGAGACTGGAGATGACCAAAGCTTAACTAGACAAGACTGAGCAATGCTGTCTGACTTAAAAGTTGGCTCTTATCTGAGCAGAAATGTGGGCTAGACAGTCACCAAAGGTCCCTTCCAACATTGTTCTGTGGTCCCATTAGCAGCAGCATAAACATCTTCTAGGAAGGGTCAAAATAAAGTGATGGAAAGAAAGCCATAAGGCAAAAGACCCAAACAGTCAAAATTACAGAATTGAAATAAAACAAACGTGAGGAAGAAGAGTTGGTTGTGTCTGAAATCCTGTAATTTTGAAATTTAAATACAATGAGACTTTACATGTTTGTGTAAAATTTATGACGTATCCTACCCTTCTGTCTTGAGGCAGGGAGAAATGCCATATTAAGCTGCTCATTGTTAGCCACAATTAATTATAAATCAATGTCTGGAAACAATCAGAATGTGGAACACATTTCTTGCAAGCACAAAAAAAGGAACACAAAGAAATGGAACAAAGGAGAATTAGAGCTCTTATGTAGTTATGAACAGACTGAATTTTCTGTATTGAAAGATGCATGTTTGTTTCTTGTTCTACAGGGTATAAATTTTAAGAGAAGTGTGGACAATGTCCTCCTAACCCTTTGCATTCCCTCATGGATTGCAGCTATCTTGGGATATTAGTCAGCCACTGTTAATTCCCATGTGAACTCAGAAAAAGCAGATTAACTTGATACTGTATTAGTAAAATGTCTGGGAGTGGTTACAGAGAAACAGAAAGCTGCTTGATAGGAGGTGCTGGAGTCTGAAACTCCAATCCCCAAACTTCTGGTTGTATTTTAGTCCTCTTTAGTCCTCATTTTGTCTTCTTAAGAAAAAGTGAGAACAAAGTTGAACATGTTATATACTTGCCAATATTGTAAGTCTTGCTGCAAAGATTTATGAAATTAGTTTGGTTAGTTGGTACTGTGATGTAATCAAACTGGAAAAATTGTTATATCCTCTGTCAACTAGATTTTTCTGTCTTTTGAAATTATAATTCAGGAGGATTGAGGAATTGAAAAATGACAATATTTGGTGGGCACAAATGTTTAAAACCATCTTCACAGCCCTGAAAGAAGTGACCTGAAGCAGTTGGCTGGCTAATCTAGACACTTGTGGCCAGACATTAAAATTCTTCCTCTTTTCTTTCCCTAGATAAAATAAGTTTTTGATGGCTAGCAGTATATTTTTTTGACTCACTGTGATCAGTCTGAACTTTTTGTAGCTCCCATTTGAAAATCACTGAGATAGATTTTGACAAAATAACTCTAAATTAGGTTTTCAGAAGGAAATTTTTTATTAGTTGTTTATCTTAGACTTATGAAATGTATTGCATCTGGTACATTTCAAAAGTGATATGACAAAGTGAGATTAAAAAATTGAATACATTTTTAAAATTCAATACATTGTAAATGGAACAATGGATGATTGAACAAAATAGAGTAAGAAAGACTACAACAATCAAAAATTTAATAATTATGTAGTATAATGGAAAGGAAGAAGGAAAATCTCAAGGCAGATAGCAGTAGGAGATTAAATAAATAAGGCTTACTGAGCATGACTTCAGGTCCAGATACTGAGTATTGCAGTAAGTATAATTTTAATGTATATTTTATTGAAGTGTTTTTCAAATGCTCTTAACAGACATTTGCCTTTGTGGTTTACACTGGTTTCAAAGGGATCCACATTCAGCCCTTCCTGAGCACGTACGAGAGGACCTTTATGTCCTCTCTCTGGCTACACCAGGGCATATTAAAATATTAAAATATATAAAAATCATTGCAGTAGCAAGAAATATTGTTGTCCAGTGAAAGACATCCCGATTCTTGTGTGTGTTCTGTAAGTGAAATGACACGGACTTTGTAAGCGGGTACAGTGAAAAATGCCACACCCAGGTATCCACAGTGAAGCGCCCTTGTCTCTTTGTTAGAAGCAGCATGCTGTGTTTCCAGGGGCAGGATCGTGCCTTGGAACGGCGGATGGAATTCCCGATCCAGTCTCCGTACGTGTGCTGCGCCGGCGCGGCCACGCGGGGGCAGCCTGAGACCGCTCGAGTGTCTCGGCTTTCCCCTCGCTGTGACAATGCTGGAAGAACTGTTAAGTTTTTTCACTTAATGTTACGTGACTACAGCATTATTCACTAGGGGCTGAATAGTAGGAGCACGCTAATAGCAAAAGTTGTAACGAAAAATAAGTGATACAGGCTTTTGAATGGCTTCTGCTCTGATGCTCAGTATTTCCAGTTTGCAGAACAGCATTCATCACTTCAGCGTGGTTTAGATTGCCTTTTTTCAGAGTTTTAGTTTCTAATTAGCTTGATACAATCTTAAGAGCTACAGTGTGTTAGTTTAGGAAGAAAAGTCTTGCTGGTGTCCTTGTGCATCATGCATTGATTGCCCTTGAGAATTCATTACATACGCTCATGTTTATATGATCTTGATGTTTCTGGAGGGTCCTTTCAAAGAATTACCAATGTAAGTGCTACAAAGATGACATGCATTTCATATTTTGAAGGTGGCATGTGTAAAAACTTATCTTCACATCTATTATATAGTCACTGCAGGCACATAAAACATAGGGGGTTGCATAACTCTTTACAATAGAAATCCTACCTTTGTTGTCTCATGATTCAGACAAGTACTGAATTGGTGCAGTGTATCATTATGTTTCTAGAAATATATCAGGACCTTTAGCAGAAAAGGGTCATTGAAAACCTCTGAATAATAACTCAAAATAGCTGAACAACCACTTAGCTGTAATCATATAACAATGCAATCCTTCTTTCAGAAATGCTTTGCATTTATGCACAATTCTATAAAAGCCCCTACTGAATAATGCTGTAGTCACTTAACATTGACTGAAAAAATCTCAACTGTTCTTTTAAATCACTCTTCAGGTGAAGAGTTGCATTTCAGTTAGGAGGAGCATTAAGGTACAAAATGGGGACTGGATGCCAAGTGTTGTCAAGGGTATTCTGAATCTCACTACCTCTTTCATTTTGCTATTTGTTGTTGGGTTTTGGATTTTTTTTTTTTTTTTTTTTTTTTTTTTTTTTTTTGTGGTTTTTGTTTTTTTTTTTTTTTTTTTTTTTTTTTTTTGGTAATATTTTTTCTCCTGCAAGTGGGGTTCTTGTGTCTGATTCACTAGCTCCTTTCATTTAGACTACAGCTGGTGCCATGCATGGCTGAAAAACTTACTGAAGCAGGAATCAATCCTGTGTATGTCATGGACAAACACTTCAATTAACCAAGACAGCTCAGAAGATGAGATCCTTGAATATTCTTCTAGTCAGAGGCATCCATTTGTTTGCAAGAGCATAACGAGTATATGTGGTGCTGAATAAATCAATCCAGATTACGGGAAAAAAATAATCCAGGAGTGCTATCTTTAGGTTAGCTTCAGACCTATGTTGGAATAGAAAGCATAGTAAAAAATGTGTTGCAATTCTAAAATAGAAAGTTGTAGCAATAAGTAGTGGAAACTAATGAGAAGACTTTTACTTCAAATTACACTGCTTCATCACCTGTAAATAACCTTTTTAGTCTACAAGAAAAACATCTGTGTTTTCTGTGTTTTTTCCTTGTAGCTGCGTATGTGTGTATGTCTCTACATTGCTGTTGTTAAAACAGCAAAACCAACAACATAGGACTTTCTCATAGAATCATAGACAGGATGAGACCCTTAACACAATATGTGTCTCATTTAAGGCTTCAGGCTGCCAGTGCTCTTAAAAGGTGCAAATGAAGTAGAGAAGGATATATTTTCTGAATCTTAATATCCAATTCAAAATAATTTTGAGAGCACTACTTTCAAGAAGTACATTTTTTTAAGGGTTTTGTTATTGAAATAAAAGGAAAGAAAAGGTGGTGAAAACTGGTAGGTATAGTTTGGTCCTTGTATTGGGTTTGCATGCCAGGTTTTGGTAGTGGGCTGTTTGTGGGGGGCCTGCAGGGGTGGCTTCTGTGAGAAGCAGCCAGAAGCTTCCTTGTGTTCAGCAGAGCCAGTCCCAGGCAGCTCCAAGATGAATGTGCCACTGGTCAAGGCTGGGCCAGTTAGAAGTGATGGTAACTCCTCTGTGATAACTTATTTAAGAAGAAGAAAAGAAAGTTATTGCACAGTTGTAATTGTGGCCAGAGAAGAGCAGAGTGAGAGGATCAAGAGCCCTGCAGACACCCAGGTCCATGAAGGAGAGGCAGGAGCTGCTCCAGGCACCAGAGGGGAGATTCCCCTGAAGCCGCTGGTGCAGCCCATGGTGAAGCAGCGCCATGGGGATGCAGAGATCCACCTGCAGCCCCCGGAGGAGCCCCACACTAGAGCAGGTGGATGCCTGGGATCGGAAAAGCTAAGGCACAGCTGGAGCTAAATTTTACAAAAGGTGTGAGAAATACCAAGGCTTCCAGAGGCATGTTAGTCAGAAAAGAAAGACACCACTCCACAGAACCCTAACAAATAAGACAACTGACATGGAGACACTGAGGTGTTCAAGAACTACATTGCCTCAGTTTTCACTGATAATTCTCTTCCTGCTGCTATCAAGTCCCTGCACGTCAAGAGAGGAACTGGAGGAATGAATTCGTGTCTACCATAAGAGATCAGGCTCAAGACCATCTAAAAAACTAAAACTATGGGACAGAATGAGATGCATCCTAGAGTCCTGAGGGAACTAGCAGATGTAACTGCTAATCCAAAAGCTCAATGCCCAAATAGAAAGAAATACTGAACGCTGCCCCTCAGGAGTCCATATTGGGACCAATACTGTTCAATATCTTCATATCAGCATAGACAGTGGGAGTGAGTACATCCTCAACAAGTTTGCAGATAACACCAAGACGAAGAGAAGGCCAGGTGCATGGTCCTGTATCTGGGTCAGGGCAGTGACCAATATCAGTATTTGTTGGGAGGTGACTGGATTGGTGGCAGCTCTCAAGAGAAAGAGTTGGCCATATTGGTAGATGAAAAATGAGGTATGAGCTATGAATTTGCACTTGTAGTGTAGAAAGTTAATCATACCCTGGGGTGCATCAAAGTGGGCATGGTCAGCAGGTACAGGGGGTGATTCTTGCCTTCTGCTCTTGTGTGACCTTACCTGGAGTACTGTGTCCAGCTCTGGGGCCCCCAGTACAAGAAAGACATGGACCTGTTGGAGTGGGTCTAGTTGACAGCCACAGAAATAATGAGGGCTGGAGCATCTTTCCTGTGAGGAAAGGCTGAGAGAGCTGGGGTTGTTAAAGCCTGAAAAAGAGAAGGATGCAGGGAGAACTTACAGCAATTTTTCAATACATGAAGGAGATGAGTTAACAGAAAGATAGCAAAAAGTCTTTCTGCAAGTGAAAGAGGGTAAATTTAGATTGGATATAAGGAAGACATTTTTTATTATAAGGTTGGTAAGACACTGAAACAGGTTGCCCAGAGAAGTAGATGCCCCATCCCTGGAAGTCTTTAAGATCAGGTTGGATGAGGCTTTAAGCAGCTTGATCTGGTGAAAGATGTCCTTGCCTTGGGCATGGGGGTTGGACTAAATGAAATACTAAGGTCTCTTCTAATGCTACCCAGACTGTGATTTTGTGTTATTTGCTGGGAACAACTCCGTTTCCCACCTGTATCTTGTGATTGTTCATCTGAAAAGGTACAAGGCTATACTTGCTTTTTCTCATTGGAATATGCAAGTCATATTGGAATATGACTGGGCTGCAGTAGATAATTCTTTTTTCACAGGCTAGGTCAGATGCTTCTTGATTTTATCACTCATACAACAAAGATCAGCCTTAAATGAGCATTTATGGGAGCAGAGTTTAGTCCTTGAATTAATAATATGTGTGGAAAGTCAACATGACTGAATCAAGCATGAGTCAGAATTAGCAAAAATGTTGATGGAGTCATATTCCCACCATATTGCTCAGTACGTCTGGGTTGTGATTGCCTTAGCTGGAACAGTGTCGACTCAAGTTTCCTCAGCTTTGTAATAGTTCTAGAAGGAAGTCAATGTATTAGAAGTACTGTCTGTGACTGTGACTAAGGAACGTATTTTTTAATAAGCTGTTTAATGAACTGCAAATGTTTGCATTTTCTTTCTTAGATTTCTACTTTAGATTGACTAAATGCAAGCTGCAGGAAAAAAAAAACCGAAACAACACACTGGCTTAGCTTTAGCACTTTCGACCACTCTCTATTAGAGACATTATTGTTCAGCTGCAGCTCATTTTATTTTTACATTTTCACAACGAAGAGATATGGATGAGAGATGGAAAGTGGAAAATTAATTTGGGAACAGTCACTTTTAATTTTTCTGGGACCTCTGAAAGCATTATAAAGGCACTGAATCCCTAGGGAAATACAATGCAGTTTTGAGATGCCTGGCAATCCAGGAAAGAGGAGAGTCATAAGAGGCAGTGCCTCTGTATGCTGACCTGAAGAAGGATTGCTTAAAGTTCTGTCTTCTCTCCCATAAAAAAAATAAGTCAGAAAGCCACAGATCTATTTTCTGTCTTTCTGGAATGCGTAAGTTTCCATGTTGCTGCTCATTTCTGTCTTATTTTTGAAAAGCCCTGACTTTGTCTGTGCTCTAGTGGTTTCAAGAGTTCATAGCTAAAACTTAAAGACACCAGACTTACTTTTCTTTCCCCAGACTTCCACCACTGCTTGCTGTTCTTTTAGGTATGCTCTGAATCAAGGAGCTTGGATCGCACTAAGCCTTACTCTCTTATAGGAAACTGTTTCCTATAAGTTGATTAAAAATATTTTAAAGTGGAAATATTTCTGGTATGCTTTTATCACTGACTGATAATTTTAGGAATCAGTTTTTCACTAGGCAGCCTTTGGGTTCAGTATATCTTTAAAAATATAAAATACTTTTTCTTATCCGTGTTTGAGGTAATTTTGATATCCAGCTATTAGCTGATTTGTGAGTTTTGTGTTTGGATACAGCAGCGTGCTTCTGTGGGAAAATAGGCTTCATTCTTCCTTCATATCCTGTTGCCAGCTTTCATGAGGCTACATCTGTAGAAGTGTCAAAAAAATAGGCACTTATAGGTAGAAAAGTGATTTGAGCTTAGAAAAGTTTTATGTAAGATATTCAGAATGTAGCTCTGCCAATTAATGAAAATAACCAACACCATAATAACACTAAATCTTCACAGGGAACGGAGATCAGAAAGGAGACAGAATTAGCTTAATAAGATGTTTGTCTTGCTTTTAAGTGGAAGTTAGAGACTTGCAATAACAAGATTCTTAGCAAGGTTAAGACTTTTTGCCTATTACAGTATTGCTGCTTTTTCCAGAAAAGAGCAGATAGCTCTTGTAAATAGGACTCTTAAACACACATGAAAGCTATGGGTTATTTTCTATTTATTCTTATGCTGCTTTAGTATGAGCATTAATGTATTCTTATCCACCAAAGTATCAGGTATTACTATGAAAGCTAGATGTGTAACGCAGTATTAGTTGCTTCATTGCTAATTTCTGTTTATGTAATTAGAATTAGTTGGGGGTATTTCAAAGATGCTGGTCAGAATGCTGAGCTTAACTGAAACATTTTGCTTAGTTATATGTAAAAAATATATTAGTGTAGCCTTCCCTACACTGTTTCCCTATATACCTGAGCATTAGAGGGAATAGTTAGTCAATGCTTCAATTCTCAACCTGTCTACCACCACTGGCGATGTAGTGTCAGTGATAAAATTTGCCAGTCTGTTTGATAGAGGTGAATTGTTTTTGGCTATCTGCTCAGGGATGTAGTCACTCAAAGAAGTACGGAAAGAAAGAGTAAATTCCTCTGGGCTTGAATGTAGTGATTGGAAGGCTTAGGGCAGCATGCAGAAGCCTGTGTCAGCGTGACAAATGTTCTTGTAAGGCAGTTTATGTGGGTACTGCATCTAGCAATATTTGGGATGAGCCAGAGGTGGGGTTGGGAGCTGGAAACATATGTCATGAGTAGTTTCTGATCTGAAAACCAGCAGTTAGAACAGCTTGGTGGTACTGCTCTGAATTTGAGGACAAGGACTGTCTAATTTATGGAAGTCCTTGTTAATCCCTGGTGAACAGCAGAGAATCAGAAGGTTGCAAAGTGCTCTCAAGTAATTTTAACATCCTTTTGCAGTGTGTTTTGTTACTTTTGGCAGATTCTGCATCATGCCTTAGAGGAGCTGTACCGCATCTTGTGCTCTAAGGTCACCCTGTATCTGCCTGTGTTATCATTGTTTTGACAGCAACTTTCTGAAAGCACATTTCTGTAAATGAAGTCCAGTGATAGTAAGGAAAGAGATTGTGACTGAGATTTCCAGTAAGACTAATGGCAACTGCATTTTCTAATCTGGAGAAGAAATTTATTCCCTTTTTATGCCGGCAGAAATGAAAGAATTCCATAATTGAAGGAAATATTTTTCCTATCTGTATGATAGACCATGACAGGTGCTTTTCTACAGACACAAGTGAAAGCACTAGGCAAAAGTGCTTTGAATAAATGAATAAAACATTAAAGCTAAGGTTTACTGTGTGGCTCTGATATGAAAATTTGTTCATAGTATTTCCTGAAAATTAATTAATACACAGGAAGCAGAGACGATTCCTGATTGCTCATACATAGTGCAATCGCAAGGTGGAAATAAACAAAATAATTAGACAAGCTTTAGTGTTATGGGAATAAGAGTAACATTTGTTTATCAGTATTTCAGCTATATTCCTACCATCCTGAGACTGAAATTCACTGTTAGACAAAAGCTGGTCTCATCCCTCTGACATGTTATTTTGAGGGCTCCATGGACCATGTTTGTTTGTACTGAACCTACTGTAATGAACTGCCTTGTTTTTGTTATCCAGTGCTTTGAGCAATACATACCAGAATTCTGCAAATGTTTTTTTTGTTTTGTTTCCTTATATTAGTTAAGCTGTTGAAGGAGTCCACCTCGCTTCTGATGTATAATCACAAGAATTGTGTTTATTGTGCTGAATAGATTTGATGCCCCGACGATTGTTTTGTTGGCTCTGAACTACTTCCCTGTGTAAGGCCGTGTATTGTTAACACAACATCAGAAACAGAGTCAGCCTCCACCAACAGAAGGTAATTTAAGCTCACATCCTGGTTTTCCTCTATGGAAAATTTTGCATCCTTTACAAGCAAGGCATAACCTTCACCTGAGTACGGTAATTAGTTTGCACCTTTAAACTGAGTATTTGTAAAATGGGAATAAGTGGTTAGGATAGGTAGATAGATAGATAACCCAATTAATAAATAATCTGGTTATATCAGCATCTTGTGCAAGTTACCATGACTCTTCTTTCAGAACTGTCAGATCTTCCTTTCAGTGCATTATTCTTACTATAAAAATGAGAGTAACTGCATTATATTTTTCATATCCCTGTTTTACTTCCATGAAGACAGTCTGTTTGCTCACAATCATGAGACCAAACTCAGAAGTAACTTCTTTTTTTTCCGCATTGCTGATATTTTTTTACACCATGTAGTGATCTAACACAGTGACACATTTAAAATCTCTTGAAATCCTCTTAAAATGGGAACTCTAAAATGGGCAAAAATAATAGACTATCTTATTAAGATTTGAATGTGTCTTCTATACTTATGCATAAAGTGAGTTCTGAATGTGAGCTTAGATTTTGTTATTATAACGTATGTATATATATTTTTTTTGTAAACTGCTCCACTTTCTTCCAACTTAGGAAAATTTGGTGTTTCTTGAGAAGTTGCATAATATTCAATAACACCAAATTTAAATTAGTCTTTTAAGAAGGAGAATTATGCAAAAGGAAGTAAGAGGATATTGGGTAATTGTGTTGAGGGGTGATTCTTTGTAACATTAAACCGATCCTACTCAAACAGATGAGATTTTAAGGTGCATCTCTAATATCCAACAGCTTCTTCTCACAGAGAAAAAGGAGTATTTACTCAGAACACAGTCACCTTAGGAATCACACTTTGTATTACTCTTTCACATTTATTCAGTGAGCCTAACATGGCTCTGTGATCCTCCAGTCAAATGTAGGGGTATGACCTATTTTGAGAAACATCAGTCAGAAATGTTAGGAACGCAGGCAAGGACTGATGTTCACGCTTATTGTGACATAGTGTTGCAACACAGGAAATGGCATGGTGACTTTTAAGGAGTGGTAGAGTAATAGGACTTCCTGTGCTTTGTTTTCATTAGTGGAGGCCAAAAAATCTTTCACTCTAGCCTTACTCACAGAGCCTTTCATACCACTGAAGACGGTGAAACTGCTGCTTGTGTTTTAAATGTTTCCAAAGACAAATATTTGACAGACAGCTAAAACACTGTCCCAGTCAAATCTTCTAAAAGATGTTGGGTATCTCCACATAGTAGTGAATTAGATTAGATTTGGGAAACTTGATGGGACACACTTGAGAATTCAGTTTGTAGTACTACTGTTGTTGTAAGCATTTTATTTGCTTCCTAATTTTAAGTCCTACAATTGTATATGTTTCTTCCTGGTATTTTCCAAGACATCACCGTTTGTTACATTAAACCTCATTTCTCTGTGGATCTGTCACATCCATATCTCACTGATCTTCTCAGTGTGTAACTTAGTGCCTGGAGTACCACTGATGAGTCTTTTAAGAGAATCATGGAGAAGAAAGTAAGGGCTGTTTGGGCTTGGTTTTTTTGTTTGTTTGTTTGTTGGTTTGGTTTTGGTTGGGTTTTTTTGTTTGTTTGTTTTGTTTTTGTTCTGTAAAAAAAAGCTCTAATGAGCTGGTGTCTAGGCACTGAGATGGCCATTCTAACCTTGACTCAGATTTTCTGTGTTACCCTGGGAAAACCACAGACCTCCAGAGGTGCAGCTATGAGATTTGATTTTAGCCAAAACCAACAGTTCATGTGCCCCACATCATGTGCCAGCCACCTCAGTTGTGCTGGTGCAGCTGAGAGTACGAGGCCAGAGCAGTTTAAGCCTGTTCCCCATCTGAACTGTCACAAATTTTACCTGCCCCTCTTCATGCCTTCTTGTCCTTTTGCTTGTACTAGTAACTACATTGTTTCCATTGCACAATTAACTAGGAGGTGACTAGGGTAAGATGTTTTGCTACTGCCACCACTAAAATATGTGGTTTTTACGCTGCTTGCTTCCTGCACCATTTTACCACACAGAGCCACTGCAGAAGAAAAGGTCAGAAGATGGGCCAGGAGGGAAGCTTCCAGGATTTAAAATGCCTGAGGGTGCTGTGGCACCATACTGCTTCCTTTGCCTGAGGTGTTGACAATAAATAATACATGTTACATAAGCCTGTGTAATTTCCTATTTCTGTAAAACCTACAAGTACTGGAGTGAGAGAGGAGCATTGAGACACACTAGGTGATTTGCTATTGGTAAAGCAATGTAAAGATGACAAATTATAGCCTATTTTTTATCCGTTCTCTAGTTGTTCATGAAAAGATTTCATAGAATCATGAAATGGCTTGGGTTGGAAGGGACGTTAAAGACCATATGGTTCCAACCACCCCTACGATGGACAAGAACACCTTCCAGTAGACAAGGTTGCTCAGAGCTCCATCCAGCCTGGCCATAAACACCTTCCGGGATGGGGCATCCACAACTTCTCTGTGCAGGCTGTTCCAGTGCCTCACCACCCTCACAGTAAAGAATTTTTTACTAGTACCTAATCTGAACCTGCTCTCTTTCAGTTACAAGCCATGGCCCCTTGTCCTGTCACTACAGGCTCTTGTAAACAGTCTCTCCATCTTTCTTGTAGGTTCCCTTCAGGTGCTGGAAGGCCACAATTAGGTCATCCTGAAGCTTTTTCTTTTCAAGAGTGAACAATCCCAATTCTCTCAGCCTGTTGTCTTAGGAAAGGTGCTTCATCCCTTTGATGAACTTGGTGTTCTTCCTCTGGACTCACTCCAACAGGTCCATATCCTTCCCGTGCCGGGACCCCAGAGCTGGGTGCAGTGTTCCAGGTGGGGTCTCACCAGAGCAGAGCAGAGGGGCAGAATCCCCTCCCTCCCCTGCTGCCCACGCTGCTTTGGATGCAGCCCAGGGCACGTTTGGCTCTCTGGGCTGGGAGTGCCCATGGCTGGGTCATGTCCAGCCTCTCACCCACCAGCAGCCCCAAGTCCTTCTCCCCAGGGCTGCTCTCCACCTGTCCATCCCCTACCCTGTGTTGGTAGCAGGGGTCTCCCTGACCCAGTTGCAGCACCTTGCACTTGCTCATGTTAAACCTCGTGATATTCCCATGGGCCCAGTTCTTGAGTTTGTCCAAGCACCTCCATACAGCACCTGGACAAGTTTGTTTTGAGTCTACAATGTTTTAATAATGCCAGAATCACTGTTAATATTTGGGCTACTCATAGACTGCGGATTCCTTGCAGACTCATTTTTTACTTTGTATTTTCTTTGTAACTTTGTCTGTCATTAAATGAATTATCTTTTGGGTGATGGCAGAATGGAAGGTGGAAGAATTACATCAGCCTCCTGGTTCCTTGTTTTTTTCTGAAGAAAGTGAAAACTTCCATCTGAGAAGAGTCAGGACAAAAGCACTGTTGTTTGATGGATCAGGGCTCATGGCTGGGTAAACTAGAATTAACCTAATATTCTCCTTTTGTTTTCTATGGGATTTTGAGTAATTTGCACCATCCTTTTTGTGCACCATCTTCAGCCACAGTGAGGTTCTTAAGTCCATGTTAACAGGTCCTGTCTCTCTTCATACATTGTACAGTGTGCAATGAAAGAGGAGCGATGGTATCTGTCTGTCTGTACACGTTGCCATAATGAATATCTGATTGCTTCCTGGAAAGTTAGTCACTATTTGACTAGATGATGACTGGTAAAGTAGTGCTAGTGTTCAGGTTAGATTGAAATCTTAGCTCCTTGTAAACTATTTCAATGCAAGATCAGTAATAGGGACTGCATCTGGGTAATGCTCTACCTTATTTACTTGATTTTTTTCAGTTAAATAGCTTTGATTGTTTTCTCAAGCCCCATCTGTTCTTACTTCCCTTATTTAAGATAAAAGTCCTTTCACTGATTTTTTTCCTTCAGAGATCTGGAAAAACTCTGGTGAACTCTGCTTTCCATTGAGGAGAACTGACTGTGGCATCCATATGCAAGTCCTGATCCAACTAAGTGTGCACTTCCTAAGTCAGTGGTAAACTGCACTTAAAATGAAACAAATGCCTTTCTGGATTGAAGTTTTAAACATCAGAGTAATTTTACCTCAGAAACCCTTATGCTTAAAGAAGCAAAATATAATTTTATTTTCCAAAGAAGATCTCTAGAAAATTTTGAATAGATCTAAAGTGCAGATTTGTTTGGTTAGCTCAATCATTGTGAACATTTTTGCTTTCATTTGGCAGTGTGAAAGAATGTGTCACTTAGCGTTTTTTCCTTTTTTGCCTCAGGGAGCAATAATGTAATATACTGTACATCTTGAGGTTATGTCTTTCCTGACAGAATTTGTTCTAGATCACTAGTTTGCCTGATGCAAGATGGGGTTAAACCACATATCAATGAAAAGTGTCTCAGTTGCCAGCTGCAGTAATAAAGCTAATATTCAATAGGAAAGAAATGTGTTAAATCAAGCCAGATTCTTAATAGTTTTGTAGCTCCTTGGAGCTGATTTCTGAATGAAGACAAACCTTTTTTAAAGCATATTACATGAAAGAAAAATTCTAATTTTCATATGTCTCTTGTGCCCTCAGCTGTTTGAAATGAGCAGGATGTCTTTCATACATGTTCTCATTGGCTAACGATGGAGAGAAATACAGAAACCAAAATTTTTGGGGGCTAGAAAGGAGGAAAAGGAAGTTAAGATATTTCTCAAAGAGCATAATGCTGGAGACATACTTGTGCTTGCTATACTTTCTCATTGAAAGTGAGAGTTACTGGATAAGTGTGACGAAGACTTAATCTTCTTTCTGGCTTCTGGACATCCTTGCAAAGATAATCCTATCTGCACTGGTGTCTCCACACCTGTGGAAAAATTTGACTTTTAGAGAAGTATTTTTGTGTGGACAAAGTTAACAAACCAAAGGTTGAAGAGAGTAAATGATTCTCTGACTTCTGATTGAGAACTACTGTCTGGCCTCTTGAAGTGACATCCTGATGTTGTCTTTGAAATACAATAGTAAAGGCTCAGAGACAAAGGTCCTTTTTTAGGATTTTGACAGACCCATCTTACATGCATTTGTAAAGAGAGGGAAATACAGTATTTTTGTTACATGTAGGTGGAGCAATGGTACTGGATGGAGCTAACAGTACTTTTCTGTGCACTATAGCTGCATTTGTGGACAAATAGTCCGTGGCAAATTTTAATTATAGTTTTTCTATTTCTAGTGATATACTATATTGTTACTATTCTTGACATCAAACTATAAAAAATAAGGCTGTAAAAGTCACAGTAATTTACTCAACTCTGCAAGTTGTTCCTAGTACTGCATAATATTCTTTATAATTTATCTAGGAGGATATAAATTCAACCCAATGCTCCACAACTTCTTTGGGGACCAGATCAATAGGAGACAGGGAATATATTTGAGGTTTGCCTTTCCCACAGAGGGAATTTGGGAGGGAGAGAACTGCAGTCGGTCTGCCTGTTTTCTGTTGAGCTGGTTCTGGCTCACTAATGAATTGTGTGATTTCTGACTCCTGTGTGCTGACAGAAATGCAAAATGAGGGAGAAAAAGATGCTTGTTACCTGTTCTCTCTGCCTTACAGAATAGGCAGACTATTTGTGGGCAGAGACAAAAGGGTGTTGATTTTATGAGGGGTAGGTGATCTGAGCTTTGTTTCTCTGGACATGCCTGTATGGTGATGCTGGCTTGCAGCTTAGGTCAGTGTGCCCTCCTCATCCATGCTGCTGATGTGCTGACATACATACTAATTAGTCTGCAGCCAGCGAGTCGCACTGGAGGACACTTCAAGTAAGAGATTCAATAGCTCAAAGCTTTTAGCTAGCTAATAAAACAGCTTCTGCAGGTGTAACAACAAATTAGTGTGAATTCCAGATGTCTAGCAAACATCGAACAGAAAAGAACAGTAACAGAAAAAAACCCCTTTTCTGATTTCTGTGTTGTGCCTGTTTTTCTGAAAGGATACTTCACAAGCCCAGATTTGTACATGTACATGACTCATTATTTTTATGAAAAAAATGTGAATAAAACCAACTTGACCTCAGTGCTCTGAAATGTCTGACTTAAATGTGAACCAGACTGGGTTTGCTTGCTTTATTTTCAAATAGACCATTTGAGACTTCAACAGCAGCTTTCTGGTCTTCATTCCTATAAATGTTTTCTTTGACTATTTCAGCAGCTCTTCAGATTGTGTCAAGACTTGCTCACTTCCCCACCTGTGGGGTGGGAGAGAGAATCAGAAGGGTAAAATCTAGAAAACTCATGGGTTGAGATAAAGACAGTTTAACAGAGAAAAACAAAAACTGCACACTCAAGCAAAGCAAACCAAGGAATTAATTCAGTGCTTCCCATGGGCAGGCAGGTGTTCAGCCATCTCCAGGAGAGCAGGCTGCTGTCAAAAGTAAGGATTACTTGGGAAGACAAACTCTAAATGTCCCCTTCTGCCTTCTTCTCCCTACTTTATGTACTGAGCATGATGTCACATGTTCTGGAATATCCCTTTGGTCAGTTGGAGTCACCTGTCCTGGCTGTGTCCCATCCCAATCTCTGATGCACCCCCAGTCTCCTTGCCATTGAGGCAGTGCAAAAAGCACAGAAGGCCTTGGCTCTGTGTAAGCCCTGCTCAGCAATAACAAAAACATCTCTGTATTATCAACCCTGTACTCAGCACAAATCCAAAACAGCTCCATACCAGTCACTGTGAAGAAAATTAACTCTACTGCATCTGAAACCGGCACAGTGTGTCTTCTACGCAATGATCTTGCCCAATTTTTTTGGAAACTGCAATCATTAAACTTTTCCAAACAAATTGCCTAGGTATTCTGAACATATCTGTGAACCAACTGTGTAAGGTCGTATTTTTTCCGTCTTCCTTGGGATTTTTCTTTTCTAGTGCCATTTCTTCAGCCAAGAAGACCATAAAACTTTTCAGGATACATTTATAGTTTCAAGTATTGTAATAGTCTGTTATTCGGTGTGCTCTGCTTCTGAAAGCGGTCAGTGCTAATGAAAAAGTTAAGAAAGGCAGGGACAAATGTGGTGATACTTCCTCAATATATTTTTCAGCATAGTATTTCTGGCCCAGAAGAACTTTGAGTCTTGGCTTTTTGCCTTCACTTAAACTTTTTTCCCAATGTATTTGTCCAGTTTCTTTTTGGATTTTAGTATGTGTCAGTTATCCACAACATTTTGCAGCAGTGAATTCCTCAGACCATACTGCTTGTCACAGACACATGGATTTGCAGCCATTAATACCAAACAGAAGACAATACCTCTCTCTAGTCTATGGTTAGACCTTTAAAATATCTTTCTGAAAGGGATTAGAGTCTTGTTCCTTTCCTGGCACTTCCAGCACATTAAAGGAGCAGATTGAATCAATGTATTGTTTTCAATAAAGATAATTTTTTGGGCTATAAATTCTACTTATATATGACATAAAAGGAACATAAAAGAAACTGGGCAGCAGCCATCTACAATCTGGATATTACAATGCCTAAATTCCACTTGCAAATCTAGCCTATAAGCTTGAATAAGACATTTTGTCCTACAGAATGTAATGTCTCCTCAGACATATTGTAGATCTTCATAATTACACTTATATTAAGAAGACATTTACCTTCCAAACCCTCTTTTCCTTCTCTGTTCTAAGTGATGATTTTTCTCCTGAACTTATATTATCTACGTTTGTGTGTTGTTTAGCAGTGTTTTAAAAAATTAAAATAGAATAATTATTCTCTACTTTCTAGTTGAGAACACCACAACAACCCACCATGTCAATATATAATTTAATTGTGATTCCGTGTCATGTAAACTGCAGTATAGACAAAAGGGAACATTTGAACAACAACTTAAAAATAAAATCAACAATGATGAACAAAGGCACAGAGTTGCTTCTGTACATGAAGAAAGTAAAAAGCTAGTAGGGATAAGATAGAGGCTGGTAAAATCATGAGTTACTATAAAAAGATGTGAATATTCCCTAATACACATAATAAAGAACCCTAAGTGCATCAAATTAAACTACAAAGTGTCAAGTTTTAAAAGCTGGGGGCTTAATTGTTTATGAGAGGTATCTACCACCTGTATAACAGACTTGTATCTTTGTATTTTGACTTTGGGAGAGGTTAAGAAGCAAATTAAAGGCTATGAATTGGCGTAGCATCATTTCTGATCACATAGACTTTTGCATTCAAGAATTGTGAAAGACTGAAGCGACAATTAAGTGAGGCTTTGCACACATTTAAGTGCAGGAGCCAAACTATTGAAGCAGCTTTAAGCAAGGTCCTGAAACCCCTTATGTTTGTTCTAGATTAGCTTTTCCTCCCTTAAATGAGGGAAGTTAAACACTCAACTGCATGATTTTGTAAAACTCCCAGATCTTGTTGTCCCTGAGGCATTTCCACTAGTATCTTAACTATATAGCAAAGTGGTTCGTTGAGTTTGGCCTTTATATGCTTTGTCCATTCATTTTACTGCTTACAGTGAGTCACAGGTTTTCTTTCCATTGACTCATTGCTTTTAGACCTTCCAACTGGGAACTTACAGAGTTGCAATCTGCGACTGAAAGATAACCATAACCATCTAGAAAACGTAAAACATTTGTAAAATGTTTTACAAATGTAAAAATCCTGGGGTCACTGTAATGCCTCCTCTTTAGGCAGAAGCTAGGCTAGTTTACATTCAGGCACTGCAGATTTTAACACAATCCAGTGCTGCAAACTGCTGTGGACCAGGAACTTCTTACTGCAAATCCTTGTATCTAGAAACTGTTATTTCGGAAAGAAAGGGTAGTGTGCATGCAAGCTGGTAAAGTGTGCTTCCCTCTTGCGGGGATGGTGGTCCAGTCCTGTGTTTGCTGCCAAGACTGGCTTTAGGTTAGCTCCATGTGTTGGACAGTCTTCCTGTTGTTGTGTGGGGGTGGAGTGGAAGCAGGAAAAGCAGTATGATAAGCTGCTGCTTTTTCCAATTTCAATTTTTAAGTCTGTGTGAATGCATTTATTTACTAGGATCCAACACCTGTAATATAGAAAGTAGATGCTATAATCCTGTGCTCAGTTTTTTTTTTTGTTAAATGTTAGGTGTTTGGAGTATGGCCTGTGTACTCCTCTATTTTACAAATCTCCATGTATAGTCACAGTGATACGGAAATACTTATTTTTAATGGAAGAGGAAACTGTGAAAAAGAGCCATGAAAAGATCTGTGCACCTGGAAGCACTAACTTTAGCAAAGTCTCCAAGGGCATTAACATTTCTCATTTCTAGAGTTAATGTTCTTGCTCAGCTTGGGTTTCAGCTGATATTTTCTGCTACTCACTTTTCAAAATGAATCATCTTTGGGGATTGAAAGACAATTACTTTGTTTTCAAGGAGGAATCTAAATATCTCAAAAACAATTTTAGAGACAGAATAGATCTATTTATAGATGGCTATGGATCAGTTTAATTTTCTCTACTGTGGGTTTTTTACTTTTTGCAGCTGCAAAGAAGATGCTGGTCTGCTCTAAAAGGACTTGGTTTTTAATGATCTTAAAACATTATAATTATAAACAAGCAGCTGTATTCTTTAGAACTCTTTAATTAGCTAAAGCTTTGCTGTGCTTAAAAGGTGCATGTTTATCTAGTCTGTAGAAAGCTGCCCTTTTCCTTTCCTTGTCTTCCAAGAAATAGGGCATCTACTGGAGAAAGAAGTGACAACATCTGCTGCTTCTGCTAGATGCAAAATGGGAAAGACACCTGAACTGTAGAGTCTGCTTTACTCTTGGGCTGCTTACATATTCCCGTAGATCAGAAGTCCTTTAAAGGCCTTTAGGAAATGCTGTGCAATCTGGCTGTCTCTCTGCCTGAAAAGTAATTCTCTTTTGTTTGGGCAGGTGTGAGGAGAAAGTTGCCAGCATGCATATGCCTGAGAGGTGTGTGTCTGTCTCCGGGATTGACTGTTAACTTCTAGGGACTAAAGCTGTGGTGAAATAGTAAAGAACAATACTCTTTCAAGTATACCGAGAGGTCTCTGTAAAATAAACTGGTTGTCTTTCTTTAGGTGTGCTACCATACATACTTCTGTGTGTGTGCTACAGAAGTATGTATGGCAGGTAAAAAAATACTCTGTTGGAAGGCTCTACATTTTGACACCACTCTGTAAACATGATGTTATATGAGGGATGACATTTATTTAGGCTGCCTTTGAGCTCATTGATTTTTCATTTGTTTTTTCTCATAGCCAAAACCAAAATATCCTAATATCTTTTTCAGTTGCATTTATTCTCTAAACAGTGTCTTTCCTTGGGCCTATATATACTGAATTTTCAGTCTTATAATTTGGAAAACAGGAAGTTCTTCCTCCTGAAAGTATCCCTTATATGATGGTGAATACAGTGTTACTAGTGTATAATTATACATGCATCCAACAGCTTTGATGGCAAAACTTCCACTGATTTTGATTTTAGTGACCTAAGTCCCTTTGTGATAACCTCAATACTGGAGTGTTTTCATGTTGAGCTAGGATCAAACCCCAGCAGTTGATGGTGAATACCAATTGAGATAGTAACCTAAAATGTCTTTAAAAGTAACATTAAATAAAACATGAAATTATTTTAAACTTCTATTTTATATTTACTCTTCTTGCTTCTGAAGTGCAGTGACTTACCTACTAATGCCTATGGAACCTAGGATGAAGCTGGAAGTTAAGAGGTGCCTGTGGACCAGTACTAGAATCTCAACCATTGAATGTAAAAATAATTGGTAGTTCTTTTTCTTAGTAATAGACAGAAATCTGTATGCGTCCTCTGTTACATCCCCAATTTTCCTACTGATTTTATTTATAGTTCAAATTTCTCCTGCTTCTGTAGAGCTTAGCAATGTATTTGGTTGCATCAGAACTTCTGCAGATCTTACGGGTGCTCTCATGTGGGATTTTGGTCAAGATCCACCTGTCTTCCAAAAGCTGCTTAGAGTCTTGTTTGTCAAGGTACTGCTTTGTTTTCTAGGCACTATCAGACACAAGTGACCTGGAAATGGTAAGATGATGTGTAAGGAAGAACTCTAAATCAGAAGTGACTACTTGTGTGGGGATTACAGGCACTTTTTCATGTCAGAAAAAGTTCAGCATACTCTCTACCTCCCATTACTGTAGGAAAAGTATTGCCTCTCTTCTGCTTTTGTATTTTCAATCCTTTTAAACATCTAAAAGTCCAGATGGACTCCAGGAAGAAAGCCTTTTCTCCCTTGCTGCTCTTTGAGCATCAGATGCTTGCCGATCCTTTCCATCAAGACATTTTTCCAATCCCTGGTTCAACTTGAGGCTGTTTTCTCTCTTCCTGTCACTTGTGACTGAGGAGAAGAGAATGACCCCCTTGTCACTATGACTTCCTTTCAGGTAGTTGTAGAGAGGGGTAAGGTCTCCTCTGAGTCTCCTTTTCTCCAGAATAAACATTGCAACTCCCTCAGCTGGTCCTCATAAGACTTGTGCTCCAGACCTTTCACCAGCTGTGTTGCACTTCTCTGGACTTGTTTCAGCACCTTAATGTTTTTCTTGTAGTGAAGGGCCCAAAAGATATTCAACACACCATGGATCCAGGCTTGGATCTTAGGTTCTTATGGAAAACAAATGTTTACATCCTCCAGCGTCTGCTCTGCTTTTGCTGCATGGATGTACAAGACAGTTTTTGAGCTGCTATAGTGTGCATAGCCCAATGTTTGTTTCCAGGTAAACTTCACAGATTTTTGTTTGCCTTTGCATCTGTTGTTTTAGTGTCTGATTGATGAGCCATATGATTTAGACAGAGAGGAAAACATCCTAATCAACTTCCAGAGGCTTAAGCACTCTCCTCTTTTAGTCATAAATCTCATAAATCCCTGTGAATGCCAAGGGAAACCGCATTTATTGTCTTTGTATATAATAGCACCCCCTATTCCTTATCCTGGATGAGATGATGTAGACTTGCAAATCTGTGCCCTCCTGTGGCTTGTTTCTGTTGATGTCTGAATTTACAGAGACTGGAAGTGTGTCTGGGAATACTCACAAACAAACCATGGGTTAGATATTGGAAGCAAGGGGGCTAAGGCACTTGTTCCCTTACAGTTTGTCACATGAGGGTTATGTATTTCTGTGGGGTAAAATGCTGTCCAAGGGAGGCATTCAGTTCCTATCCCCAGGCTGTTCTTCACTACCTCTCCTGGCCTGGCAATCTGCACCACATTTTCACTAGGGCTTTGTAGCTGTGGTATTCAGATTTTAGGAACAGGAAAGACCCATGACACTGCAGGGGAATAAGACATATGGGTTTGAGAGAGAGTAAAACTGACTTTGTATACATAAGTGAAGGACATCATTCTTGGAGCTGGAGGAACAGGTGAAGGGGAAATGATTGGCTTTTCCAGCAAGATGAGAAGCCATACCAGCATGACTGAAAAAATCATCCAGGAAAAAGAACCCATCTCAGTTGTCCTTTATTTTGGCAAGGCATTTACCTCTGTGATTGTGACATGAAATAATTTTTCTATGCCAATAGGCATATGAAAACTTGTTCTCTCAAAAACGTAGAGAACTGCAGTGTGCCTGTACTAAGACGCAAGGTCATACCATGAAGAGATTGGGCAAAAGGAAAATACATCCCAAAAGGGCGAAGCAAACTTGGGAGTTGCCTAACAGGTTTCTTTAGCTCACTCATATCAGACCAGTAGCAGAGAAATTTCTGGTTTGTCTTTAAAGACTGTAACTCAATGCAGTTGTGAACAGACAAGTGTATGGATGGGCCTGCTGTGCCTGTCATGAAAATTTAGGATTTAAAGTGATAAAAACAGGAGCCATGAATGGGTTCAACAACAAAGAAAACACATGTGAATGGCATACTACCAGATCTCTTAGAATTTTTATCAGTGAAACTGTGCTTGTGCTTGTGGACACTTTTAAGCTAATTTTGGAAAGCAAGTTGTAATAATGACTGTAAAACAACATCTGTCTGGTAGCTAATGATGTGGTTTTGCCTCAATGTTAGGAGTTCTTTTATTGTTATATTCTCTTGGCAGATAGGAAACAAACCTTGCTGAATTTTACCTAGAGTTATCTACTGATGTGTGGCAATCTTTGACTGTCTTTAGGCTAATATTTTAATGCTACTTTGTTGCTGAGATCACTGGTTCAGTGTAGACTTGGGCAGTGAAAGTACAGACCATGCAGATACCTCAAGGGATATTTAATGTTTGGTTATATCCAATCGTTAATTTTAGTAATTTTTTTAAGGTTTGCCACAAGAGAGATAGGCTTGGTCTTTGCCTTTAGGTGCTTGTTTCTACAAGAATAAAGGTCAGATGAGTGTCAGCCAAGAGATACCAAGGGTAATGATAACTTAAGGCATTTAACATATATTTTAGAATGAGTACCACACTGTTACTTGGTTCTTTGAAATACCCTAAGTTTTCCTTTGCACTAAAAAGTAAGATTTCATAGATGTGAGTGAAATTCAGGTTTCTAGTGTAATCTTCATTATGAAATATGACTTTCTCTTGTTGGTGTTTGTAAATAGCCTTTCTATATATGTTGGAAAAACAAGTGCATACATGCTGGTTTTGCTAGATACCATTTTCTAGAACAAGGTTTAGTATGGTAATTGTGTGGAGAGCATTGATTGATCACACAAATAAATATCAAACCACAGCTACTTTTTGTACAGAATACGTCATTGTGGAAGAACTACCCGTAGGGCAAAATTGCAAGCATTGAACAAATTTGTGAAATTCCCATTATCTTTAAAAACATATAAGAAAGAATACACTTCCTCATTGGTTTTATGTCAAAGTTTTAATAGGTATCAAGCCCAAAGTGAAAGTTCACTGAGAGACAGTTAAATAAGATTTACTGTATTTCTTACAAAGTCTTTATATGAGACAGAAGAATTCATATGATTGTGAGTTAATTTACCATTTAAGCTCTTGTTTCATTTGCCTATAATTAAAGTTGAAATCTCTCCTTCATAAATTTAGTCTCTCTTTTCACATTATACTGGAATGTGCTGATGATGAGGATCACATTCATGTAGAAATTATGAAAATTTCAGAGAAGAAAGAAATGTGTCACTTTGGATTGAATTTATCCTATCTAATTTTAGTTCTCTGTTCATATGTGCTCCAAGGTGCTTCTAAGCAAACTTTGATAACTATGGATCATATTAATTTACTCATCATCATCATCATCTTCATCATCTCTTTTTTTCATTTTTTTTCCAGTCATACTACAGCCCTGTGTAACTGTGACAACTATGAAAGAGCAATGTTAGACTAGTACTGGCATGCTGAAGTCATATATTACTTTAGTGTCTTCTGAAAATCATAAATCTTAACTCTCTACTTCTTTTCCACCAATTGCCTCCACCCACTTGGGGTTTTCCATCTATTAGCAAGGAAAGAGCTGTAATCATGTGATCAGCCAACTGTATAGATTAGTTATAAATGTTCAGCTAACACTTAGTGGTCTACAGAGGAGGACTGACTTGCTTCGAAATATTTTCCTCCAAAACAAAAAAACCCTGAAAATCCCTAAACTAAAATATGTCTGAAAAGGAGAAAAGATTGGAGTTTACAGCACTTACTCTCACTTGTCTTTTTTTCCTGGAGCCTTGATAATAAAGCCTTCTAAAAGAGAGACTATTTATAAATAGCTTTACTGGGAACCTTAAAAAAGCATGGTACTTGACCCCTGTAAAATAATGTAGCCCTTTAAGTTCTATGGTAATATCAGCCATAGAGCATAATTTTGACAAATACGGCTGTTCTACATGCAATCATAAAACTGAACTTTAAAATTAAAATTATTCAGAAGAATACTCATCTCTGAATGAAGCATGGAGACAAGCCTATTCTTTCTCCTCAAAAAACCTCATATTAGCAGATAATACATTTTTATGACTACTCCTTAATTGTAATATAAGAATAATTATAATTCACAGTGGTTTCTTCATCATGCTGTGACAATAGAAACATTGTATGAAGCACCGCACCTTCACAGTCCAGTTGGGGATTTTTTTAGAATTTAGTACTTAGTGAGGATTACTGCAATGACTTGGAAAATGAAGGGGCTAAATCTTGCCAAGCAGGTTTTCCACTGCAAACACAAAGATCTATCTGTGAATCCTAAGTATGCTTTTGCCATTTTACCATCTTAGGAGGTTAAGAAGCCAAACTGCTGGTGTGTTATCAATACGTTTCTAGCTACCAATGCAAAGCACAGCACCATGAGATCTGCTATGGGGAAACGAACTCCAGCTCTTCAAGATTTAATGTAGTATACTGGGTAGAAGAAGAAAATATGCCTTTGTCCTTGTATTGTTTTTCCCTTGTTTTTGACAGACAATATTTTCAAGTGTTTTGACAGTTTATTATACATTAGAGAAGGCTCATCAATCCATCCTTCATGTGTATGCCCAAGAATAGACTTCTTGCGAAGAAAGACATTATGAGAGTCCTTATGTGTATGGAATTCCTGGTCAGAACAAGTGATCATGTCCAACTTGCATATTACAATTGCTGTAATGCCGTAATTTAAAAATCTCACAGGAGCATTATTATCTGTTCTATTTTTTCAGATTACATAGCTTCCTCTGAAAAAAGGTGATCAAAACAACCAGAGACTTACTTTTTAAATAGCTGTATTTCCAGTGGGGTCATGCTGAAATGGGAAAGGTTATGCACCTTATGCATTTATACAAAATTGAGTTACCCTGCACTGGGTTTCTTTCACCTTTCTCATCAAATTGTGTACATTTTGAATGAAAGGGCAGGTAGAATCCTACTTTCTTGTAATTTTGAAATTAAAAAACAAGGAAAGAAGTTTTGCAGCATTGTCTGAAATTTCACATTTTCTATAACTTGACTCTTGGGCCACTCTGTTGACTGGCTCATCAAAGAGATTGTCTTCTGTCTGTGTCCTTCCTTTGAAATTACTCATTCACCATCAAATTTTAATGCAAAATGCAGCTGAAGTTCAATACATTATCATAGGGAAAACTGAGTCTTCATTGACTTTGTGTATGGCAAAATTTGAGAATCTGTGACTTGAGAACAAAGAAAATATTTATCAGTCAGGCACAGAAATGTACTGTCCCAGTTTTCTCATACCAGTCCCAACCCAGTATTCCCAACAGCATCCCCACTCTTTTTGGTGCACACTCTATTACCAAACTAAGTTAGGACCTATTTATTTCTACCCTTCTATTTCACAACATACTCTCTATTCTCTTGCAAAGCATCCCTATGTTTACTGACCAAATTTATCCCACAACTGGGAAGCATAAAGTGTGATATCCATTCCTGCAAGTGTGGTTATCCCAAGAAGAGGCTGAATCAGCCATTGTACTAAACAGCAAAAAAAACCACCCCCAATATCTGTGAGGGTGTACTTAACAGGAGCTGGAAAGCAGTTATAAATATCCCTCCCCCTATCTCTCAGGTAAGATGTGTGACTTTGAAGCCAGGGAGCCTCTCAGGTGGAGATGAACTTAAAGGAACAACTTACTCATTATTCCCCATCTGGACTATTTGTAAAATAATCTTCATTTAAAATTTTCTACTAAGAGTACTTTCACATGGGTTATCTTCACACATTTCCAAAGCAGATGTTATAGCACATTAGAGTGTGAACTTGAGAAGTGCAGCAGAAAATATGGAGGGGTTTGAATGTCTGAAATAGCATTGGTTCAAGAAAGAAAGTAAGTTCTGACTGCAGCTGTTAATGATTTTTCAAGGCAGTGATATTCCCTCTGTGACCAGAAATACAGTAACCTCCTAGAAACAGCTCTCAAGACTTTCTACAAAATAACTGTAGAATCCTGAGGTTTCTGGCAAGATTTATCATCAAAAGCATCTCTAGGACTCTCTTGGTAGCCACTGGAGTAGAACTGCTGCTGGTACTTGTGAACTTACGCTTCTTGAAATTTATGCTGCTAATGACACAACAGTGTGCTGTGATCATGATGATACATAAGTAGGAGAAAGTTGCCTTTATGGATTTCCTGTGAAGTTCCTGCTCAGGCCAGCATGTGTTTGGTTTTGATTTATTTAGAATGCAGAGCTGTCTCAGAGATCTCTTTTCAATGCAAGATCCTGTAAGTATAAAAAGAAATATACTTTTCTGCTGAAAATAGCTTCAAATCAGTATCTGCTTCCTGTAAACTGAACATAACAGATTTTTTGTTTCCTGAAAAGGACTTTCGGAATAAAGTCCAAAGAGTGTCAGATTTTTATGTAGCGAACAAGTTGCAGGCAACTACAAGAAGGAAAGGCCCTGAGAGAGAGCAAAGAAAGACAGTGGCTGATATAGCACAGGTCCCAAACTGCAGAGGAAGGAAGAATGTGGTCCTGTACATGCCAGTCATGGGAGTACTCTTGCAGAAAGGAATGTTAGCTTATTTGGATGACAGATGAAGCAACATCACCATTCAAGAAGATTCTGCACAGCACGGAACTAAACTTTCAGAAAGATAACTCTGCCTTTTGAATTGCTACAAAACTGAAATAGGATCGTGTTTCTGCAGTATCTTTATGAAGCTAAATTTTCTTCTTTCCACTGCTGTTACTGGAGTAAAACTTGTGTGCTGCCCAGAGGTTCCTGGTCTTGATGAATGGAACTCCAGCATGCTTCCCTGTTAACTAGAAGGGGGATATCAGCATTGCTATCTCCTGTGGGACATTCTTTTGTGAAGGACTAATTTGATCACTCTCTTTTTCATTGTCTGGCTGCCAAATGCCCCCAGAAGTTAACAGTACTTAAATGCTCTCCTAATACCATTTTCCTACACACAAGACTTGCAATTACTTGGGTATTGTTTGGGCACGGGGATTGTTCATCTATGAAAAAGAAGGGAAGCAGACACCAAGGAATCTCTCCATTAAAAACTGCTTCACTTCACTAACACAAGGAACCTTAAACAAATTAATGGATTTCCCTCCCAAGTAGGCCGTGTACAGAATTACTTTAGACAATTTGACTAGGAAAATGGGCACAAAGAGGTGAATTATTTTTTTTTTTTTTAGGTGTAGCTTTGCTGTTCCTATATAGAGAAAACCAGAATGGAGTATGTTTTCCAAGGTGCTATGGTAGTTCTTAATTCTGTCCAATATTTGGTGCTAGGGAGGTTTTAAAATCCCTGTTGCACTTTTTTTTTCCTCTTCCTAGATCTCTAATAATGAAGCTATACAGAGCATCCTGATTTCAGTCCTTCCCCTTGCATGCAATAATCAATATTAGTAAACTGCAGCTGTAGTCTATATAGTCTGTATTGAAGACTATAAAAGGTTTCAGTTATAAAATGCAATTTTACAGAACCTCTAAACAAATAATGACTTAATGGAAATCCTGCTTTCTGTCCCAGAAGAGCAAAATCTCTGATACACCCGTGAAAAATTTAATGAATATAGTTAGAAAGATTGGTTGCTTAAAGTGTTCACAGACTGTTGTTAGGTAGTTAGATTGTTTTGGCATTATTATTTGACACGAGTAAGTGCAAATTATTTGAAGAAAATCCAGTAAAAAAAAGAAGATTTGTTTATTCCTTGATGTGCTGCCTCATGAACAGGCATGCAATATACAAAAATCCCTCCAGATGGCTCTTGGAGCAGGTTGGACCAGTTTGCTGTTGAGAGTGTGTGAAGTGCTGCCTGATGGTGATGAGATGAACACAGATCGAGTGACCTAAGCCGTGCTCAGGTTCTGCCGTAAACACATGGCAGAGCTTGCAAACTTTGTGTAGCTCAGTGCTGCAAAAGGAGATGAAGGCAAAGAGTTTGTATCAGTACTTAACCAGTGCTGCAGATACTGTGATGCCTTTGGTCTGATCCCATAAAGAAAACTGCCAGTTTACCACTGGTGGATAAATTTTTTATCCCAGTGGTTTTCAAAGACCTTTCTGTGGCCAGAACATCCCCATATTTTTTTGCAAAACTTGTATTAATCTCTAGGCAGTTGTAAATCAGCAAGTCATTTGTTTTGAAGATTGTACTCTTCCTTCTTGATTTTTGCCATCTTTTGAATGTATTTATTTTTGGGCTTTTTCTGAAACGTTTTGCGCACATGTGATTTTTCCTTGGGCAGAGTTTGTGTTAATCTTTTTGGAATTGAAAAAGTATCAGTGGAACATAAAAGAATAATGTAATGATAACAGCAGTTTGGGGAAAGGATTTAATAGGATAAGAAGTAGCAGTTTTTCTTCTGTTATTTCTAAAGTGTTGCATTAAGAACTTACTCTGTAGAGAGAATGCCCGAGTAAGCCCTAACAGAAATGTCTGCCCATGTGCATTCCTGCTGGTGTAAATCCTCTGACAGCTACCATGTGCAAATTTTGCACAGCCTGTAATTATCTGTGCTGCTGGAGTAGCCTTGTGCTGGTCTGAATCTTGATCTTAGGCAGAATGTTCCTTTCAGGTTTATGAATAAGGTGATCATGAGCATGTTTGCCCTGGCAGAGTTTTCCTTCTGCTATGGGATTACATTATACTAACGAAACAAAGTACTGTTAATAATTGAAGGGGTTTTGGTAAAGAGAAAATATCTTTTAAGGCTGTACAAAGATGCTGTGAATCTATGTACATTTTAAGCATATATTGTGATGAAAGAGGTACTTAAAATATGCCTATTTGGGAATGCAAAGGTGTTGGCAGTTTTTTAACTGACCCTTGCTGTTTTAATTTTTCTCTAAGTCTGATGGATACATGCTGGGGCACTGCTGCATCAAATTTCAAACCAATCTCACTTTAGGCTTAATCTGACAAATAGTCACATTAATATCATAAAAGCCTGAATATCTTAATGGAAACTGCTGGGCTCGTAGACATTGCTCACAAGTCACCTTGTGCTTACTCACTTTTGTCTGCTGGACATTTACTTACTGGATGTGGATAGCATTAATACCTGCATGAGTGGGCAGCTGGTTTGAAACATTAAAACAGCATTGAGTGGCAGAGGAAGGGTGGAAATACCATTGCCTTCTTTTGTCTTTCCTCCACAAGCAGCACTCAGTGCCCTCAGTATGGCCTCACTCCCTTGATGGGCTGCAGCCATCTATTTATTGTGTTCTCTCTTCCTTTCCACTTTGACCTTTCTGGACTGATTACAGGCTTCTCAGCAATGTAAATGTGAATCTGGCCAAACCAAGAAAGAAGACCAAACAACAAAAAAGCTGTACCAAAACTAGTATCTGGAACAAATGGCCAGCTTAGAGCTCAGAAACTGGGCTTCCTGCTTCGGATGCTGCTGAGGAGGATGTGAAAGGCAGCTCTTGCTTCTGAAAAAGGCTATGATCTCATCCACCTTGATCCTTCTCATGAATGCAGAGGCGGCAGCAGCAGCTCTAACCAAGCCCTCTGTATTTAGCTGTGCAGGTAGGAGACACAGAATGAGGTTAAGTGCAGCATATGTTACCTGTTTGTGCCTGGTAAGACAAAGATCTAGGTGGCTGGAGTAGGCAAAGAAGTAGTTATTACAAAGGTGCATTGAAGCAGTCTGTAAGTTTTAATCTTCCTGTGCCTAAGTATATCTTGAAACTCTGTTGCAGTTTACCAAATACAGAAACAGGCTCTTTCAAGATAATATTATTTTTATGACTCCAGAGTCAAGGGGTGCATTTAGGACTTTTGAAAGTTAGTATAGCATTGTTGATGTACTGCATAATAAAAGAATAATGTAGCTATGTTAGCTGGATTGTATGTTATGCCAGAAACTCCAGCATGAGACACCTGTATGTAGGCAGAGTTGGCAAAGAACTGCAACAATGCAGATTTTGGTGTGGCCACGTAAATTCCTTGTTTTGAGCATATGCTGGAGCATCATAAATATTAAATGACAGTGTTTGGTAATGTATCTTATGGAAGGTGGATTTAGTTATGGATAATGAGCAGGGACTTAGTCTCAAAAACATCCTCTCCTTGAGCCAAAAATGGCACTTTATGATGTTCTTTTTCATTCATATGCTGGGTGTATTAGAGTGTTGGGAAAAGACAAAATAATTGCTCTTATGAGGGTATGAATGCTTCCTAATTTCTGTCTAGATACCATTGAAAAATTAACATTTGATAGAAAACACCAGTAGACATAACTAAGGCCCTCCTTGCAATGAAAAGCTGTCAAGGAATTTCTAACTCACACCATTGCCTGCTGCATGTGTGTGATCAAACTAGGAAATCTAAATTACCCTCAAAGATCGTTTTCCTGAGTGAGAAAATTTGTATTCAGTTCTTGAGCTATTAAACATGACGATGTAAAGGTTTGAGAGTCACAGTTGCATTAAGGCCATATTATAGTACATAAACACCAAAGTGAGTATAACTGTAATTGATTAACTATATTTAAGTACATAAAGGAGAGAAAAAGGCACATGTCTGTCATTTTAGGTTTGGGGTTTTTTCCATATTGGCCTTCTTTATGCATTTCATGCCATCCTGAGTCCTGCTAATTTTCAGCACTTTTAGATTATAACTATTCTATTCTACTAACTGGAGTGTTTTCTGGCTATCTGATATTAGAATATTCTTTGATCATCCTCTCACACCTTTCTTAAATAATGTGCTTGAATCAGGTTTCTTCACATGGAGGCACTGTTTTGCAGAACCCTTTTAAGATAATGATATGTACATGCTGAATGTCTTTATATGTATTTGTGGGAGTGTGTGTGGCTCTTGCCACTAGCTGGAGCCAGCAATTTGAGCCATTGTTAGAGTTTCAGATAAACTCCTTTGGTTGCAGTGTATAAAGGCATGCAGCTCTGAGCAGGTTAGTTACAGGTGCCAGGTCTCCCCGTCCTCCTCTAGCCACCTCCAGCAGAGAGACAGATGAATGACCCATGAGTCAGCTCTGGAAGTGCTGCACTCATAGTGCAGTGTGTTACAGGATACTGGCTTTGCTCCACTTGCTGTGGCTCTGTGGAGCACCGGGCCCGGTGTAGCTTGGAGGCTGAGGTGTGAGCTGTTGGGGCAGTATCAACAGGTGGGGCTGCCAGCTGCTGCTGCTGCCCTGGCACACCCACCAAACATCCATCCCGTGCTCTTACATCATCTGCTTCACATTCAGCTTGTTAAAATGAATCCCCATCCTGCACCAGTTTCACAGCTGGATATCTAAAATAGATGGAGAACACTGCCATCTTATTTTCTCATTTTGCTTTAAACAGCATGTACTGTCAGCACCTTGGGGAATACGAGATCGAGAGATCAACATTTTCTAAGGATGTTTCTCAGGACTTGCCCTTGGCTTCTTCCTGTGATTCTTACCTAGTTTAACATGCGAGGGACTGATTGCACACTTGCAGCATGATTGCTTTAGGTCCTAACATCCTTTTGAAGAATGAGAGAATATCTCATCTGCTTTCTGAATATTTTTTTTTTACAATTAGAGGTGAAACAAAGGCTTCTCTTCTAGCTCAAATTCTGCTGTTCAGTGAGAAGATAATTTCTCTGTATTAACAGCAACATTTTTTCACCTGAAATCTCCCCATTTTGTTATAGGACACAGAGCAAGGAGATTATGCTGTTTTCAGAAGTATTGAGAATACCATTTGAAAGAATCACAGAAGTTTTAACCAGGATGCTCCAAAACACAATACTTACTCTTTGTAAAGTGGTCTTCATTTAAAGAACAGGATTTTTACCCTGTAGAATTATTGAAACAACAAAGTGCATGGACCTGAGCCTCTAATGTTTTCAGTCATTGTGATTTAAAGGGTTACACAGACCCTTGAGAGCTCTCAAACTAGAGATAATCTCTGTTCCATCTTACATTTCTTTGCATCTGGTGGTGATGTTATGTATACTACAAGAAATAGCAACAAAATAATTTGGTGTATAGCTTATCCAGTGTTTGTATTTTCTTGCCATTTAGGCAGGACATTCATACCTTAAAGATGCTTTATTTTAGTTAATAAATCCTGAAAAAACTTGTTATTCTTTCCAGGTTACAACTTAGGTGATAGATAAGAATGTAAATAAAATTAGTGTTATGATTTATAAAATGCCCCTATTCTTAATATAAGTTTTTACATGACAACAGATGAAAAAAAACATGAATGGGAATGTTTTCAGAATTCACAAACAGGGCTAATCTGGTTGTATATTAGAATCTCAGAATCATAGAAAGGCTTGGGTTGGAAGGGACCTTGAAAATCATGTAATTCCAATGCCCTGCCGTGGTCTCAAAGCACCATCCAACCCGGCTTTGAACACCTTCTAGGATGGGGTATTCACAACTTCTCTCAGCAACATGTTCCAGTGTCTTACCAACCTCATAGTGAATAATTTCTTCATAATATCTAATCTAAAACCTATCCTCTGTTTAGTGCCATTCCACCTTGTCCTGTCACTACGTGCCATTGTAAAAAGACCCTCTCCATCTCTTTTGTAGGCCCCCTTTGGGTTCTGGAATACTACTATAAGGTCTTCCCAGAGCCTTCTCTTCCCCAGGCTGAACAACCCCAACTGTCTCAGCCTGTCTTCATAGGAGGGGTGCTCCAGCCCTCTGATCATCTCCTGCAGGCTCACTCCAACATGTTCACGTCCTTCTTATGCTGGGGGCCCCACAGCTCAATGCAGTTGTCCAAGTGGAGTCTCATGAAAGAGGAGTAGAGAGGGAGAATCGCCTCCCTCAACCTGCTGGTTACATTTCTTTTGATTCACCAATACCCCCAAACCCTTCTCCTCAGGGCTGCTTTCAGTCCTTTCTCCACCCAGACATATTTGTGTTTGGAGTTGCCCTGACCCAGGTACAGGACCTTGTACCTGGCCTCGTTGAACCTCATGACATTCATACAACCCAACCTTTCCAGCCTGTCCAGATCCCTCTGGATGGCATCCCTTCCCTGCAGCATGTTGACTGCCCCACACAGCCTGGTGTTGTCAGCAAACTTGCTGAGGGTGCCCTCGATCCTGCTGTCCATGTCTCTATTAAACAGTGCTGGACCAAGTGCCGAGTCCTGGGGACACCACTCACCACTGGTCTCCACTTGGACATTGAGCTCTTTGCGTGTGACCATCCAACCATATTCACCAAGTGGTCGATCTCTCAAATCCATGTCTCTCCATTTTAGAGACAAGGATGTTGTGTGGAACAGTGTCAGATGCTTTGCAAAGGTCAATCACTCTTCCCTTATCCACCGATCCTCTAACCCTGTCATAGAAAACCACCAAATTTGTCAAGCACAGTTTGCCCTTAGTGAGGCCATGTTATCTGTCACTCTTTGTTTTCCATGTGCCTTAGCATAATTTCCCGGAGGATCTGCGCCTTGATCTTGCTGGGCACAGAAGTGAGCCTGGCTGGCCTGTAGTTAGTTATCTGAGTCTTTTTGTTCCCTTTTTAAAAATGGGACTTTATGTTTCTCCTTTTCCAGTCTGTGGTAGCCTCACCAGACCATGACTACTTCACAAATACAACAGATAGTGGCTTAGCCGCTTCCTCTGGCCGTTCCGTCAGGATCCATGAATGGCTCTTATCAAGTCCCATGGACTTTTGCAGCTTCAGACCTCTTAGATCGGTGCTTGAATCAAATCTTCTCTCTTCATTCTCCCAGTCTCACCTTTGCCTTCTGCAGCTTGGTGTGGCTGGATGTGGAGGACCAGGCACCAGCAAGTTTTATCTCAAACATTCTGACTGTTGTGAAAGAAAAGTTGTGATGGCAAGAGAGATCCTGTGGAGGTGGAGCAGCCAGCTTCTCTTTCCACCTAGAAATGCACACCCCAATTCACCTCCTAGAGGTCTGGATATGCATGGGCAAATGAACTGGCACAAAAATTTAGTTTGCGTAAGAGGTGTGCACCAGGCTAACTATAAAGGGAAGTGGATTGGTCCTGCCTGCACCCTTTTCCTCTCTTTGTCATGCTATCCCAGATTCAGACTATGGGGCAGGATCAACATGGAACTAAGGACTGGTGATCTTCTTTCTTCCCTTTCTCTATTTTCTGTCCTTATTTCTCTCCCACCTTGCTTTGTCTGGGCAAAGTGCAGATATCATATTCTACCCCTTACTCTGTATTGGAGTTTGTTGCAGGAGTTGGAAGATTGTGGAAGTGTGTTGTAAAAGTTGAGGGCTTATCTAACACTTTTGAGGCTAAATAGTGGACTACTTGCCAGAGTTAAGAGGACTATATAATAAAAGCATAAGTGTTCTGTATCACATGGACTGGTGTCTTCGAAGAGCCTGATGAAACTTTATAATAAACATCACATTCCCTAGTGATGGGTCGTGACACCAGAGTACTCACCAGTGGAGACTGAGGCAAAAAAAAGTCTTTGAGTACCTCAGCCTTATCCAAATTCTGAATAACCAGGTGTCCCATTTTCTTCTCGAGAGGCCCACATTTTCCCTGGTCTTCCTTTTATCATGGATATATCTGTAGAATCTTTTCTTATTGCCTTTGATGTCTGTGGCCAGATTTAATGAAGCTGATTGCTGTCTGCTCAGACAATCTCTCTGTACTCCTTCCAGGCTATTTCCACCCTCTGTGTCAATTCCTTTTTGTGTTTGAGATTGTTCAGATCTTCTTGTTCATCTCTCCAGGCCTCCCAGAGTTTTTGCCTGACTTTCTGTTTTCAGGATGCATTACTCTTCAACTTGGAGGAGGTGGTCCTCAAATATCAGCTGGCTTTCTTAGGCCCCTCTTCTCTGCAGGGAATTATCCCTTGGTAGTCTACCAGGCAGATCCCTGAAGAGGCCAACCTCTGCTCTCCTGAGCTCAAGGGTAGTGAGCTTGCTGTGTGCCCTCTTTGCTGCCCTAAGGATCTTGGACTCCATGGCTAAATACTCACTGCAGCTACGGCTTCGTTTGGGGTTCACATTCCCCACCACCCCCTCCTTGTTGGTGAGAACAAGGTCCAGCATAGCATTTCTCCTTGTTGGCTCCTCTATCACTTGGAAATTATCATCAGTGCATTCCAGGGACTTCCTGGTTTACTTATGCCCTGCTGTGTTTTCTCTCCAGCAAATATGAGGGTTTCGGAAGTTCCCCATGAGGACCAGGGCTTGTGAATGTCAGGCTGCTCTTATGTATCTATAGAGGTTCTCATCTGCTTGTTCTTATTGCATAATTCTCTATCACTGGGAGCTGTATGGAAATTTCTCTTAGGCAAGCTGCCTCCAAAGATGTAAAAGAGAATGGAAAAGCAACCAACCATGCCCTCCTCCAACACTGCTTTAGACAGGAGTTGTGAACTGCAAAGTGAGTATCTAAGGTACCAGAGTCCTTCAGGACTGCAGATAAAACCTGTGATAGCACTTTGGGATCTGCAGTTATTATCTCCAAGTCTAGGGAAAGTCCTAGACATTTATGGGGAGGTAGATAGGTATAAGTCTCTGGTATGGATCAGCTGTTGCATGAATAGATATTCTGAATTGTGTTTATTGTTTGGTGTATTATGAATATGGCATAAGAAGATTTTGTGTGTAATGTAATTGTTGGTGTGAGGCTTAAGAAAGCAATGAATGTGAGAGGAGATTAAATCATTCCTTGCTTATGCACAGTCTAGAGAAGAGATTTACATTTAAACTGTAGCCCAAATGTCAGGTGTGGGAGTAAGTTTTGCAGAACTTTCTCCTGGTGTATTAAGTAGAGATTTGTAGTTCATGCCAAAAAGGAATTATGGCTTCATCATGGGATACAGAAATATGTTAGAGGTAAAGTAAAGGTGGATATTGCTTTTGGCACTTGAGCTGAATCTATGTAAAGGTCACTTTTATTGTGAATAGCTGAGCTCTGCTGGGATGTTGGTTGGGTCTTGAATACTTTGTTTCTCCAAAATACATTTTTTTACCTGCTCTGTCTCAATAAGCTTTTTCTGGTAAATAATTGTGTATATGTATGTATTTTCAAGTTAATCTTAACAACAAGCTTAGTCCTTCACTGTTTTCCTAAACAGTCTGAGTGCTGATGTTTCATTCAGATAACGAGTCAAGTACCAAACCATACTTTATTTTTGTTTTATAAAATGTAGAGTGTTCCAGAAAAATACTTTAAATATGGCTTCTAAATTTAATAGTTTTGTCTGTAGCAAAACACATGCTAGAGCTGCAGACAGATATCCAAGTCAAGATGTCATAGGAAGCCTTCTACCAACTTAAGCACTATCCTGTGAATGTTCATGTGTTGTGTAATTTTATGCATGTATAAAATAGGATTGCTTCTGTGTGTGAAAAACTTAGGACAGTGAAGAACCTCTTAAACTATGATGACTTAAGGAAATTATACCTACAGCATAACTTGAAATGGGTATCACTTAAAATTCGTGGAGGGTCACTCAGAAATAAACTATCATTCAGAAACAGGAAAATAGAGAAAAAGTAGATCTGGCTGTTGTCTGCTAGAAAAATCCGTGTCCTTTTTTTACTGTCTCATATCAACATGAACTTCCTTTAATTCCTTAAGTCTGCATGACTCTAGAAACATGGCTGCATCTTACCTAACATTAACAAGAAATTATTTTCTGAGCTTCTTAATATTTCTACTCAGCTGGAGGATCAAGAGCTCTCTTTTCATGCTTTCAGAAAAATTCAGAGACAAGAATTGCATCCTGTCTCTGCCATGTTGACCACCAGTCCTTACCAAATACTCTCTTCAATTTAGTCCTTCCATGTTTTTTAGCCTTGTACTGAATTAGGCATAAAACTATCAGGAAGGTCTCAGGTAGAATCATATTATTAGTAAGGAAAAGCTGACCATAATTTTGGACTTGGAGAAATATTGAAAAATGTACACCTGATATTTTTTAAAGTTTTGGGACTAATTATCATCTCTGTATCCTTGCATTATTCCTGTAAAAGGATTTTGCTTTTGAAAGGGAAAGGGCTTAGCTTTTAGAGAGAAGCATGTGTAAAAAGCCCTGCTTGGATAGGGCAGCCTTTTAGATACACTTTCATACATAGCTTCACTGATAAAAGTGACTTTGTAACCATAAAGAAAGCAGATAATTGGGTTCCATTGTGCATTGTGAAAGAAAATATTCATTCACACGTGAAAATAAATTTGAACTATTCATCTGGATAAAAATAGTGTATTTTCATATTTGTTTATGATGTCACCTTAAAGCTAGACTTAGAGAAGTTCTGGTCTAGCAGAACCTTTGCTGCTCTTGGGTTTCCAGCCTGACACTATTTCGTGTGAGGGGTTAGTAATTCAGGGTTTCTCCTGCCACTTTATTTCTCCTCAGATTCCAACCTTTTTTCCTGTCACCTGGTTTCAGAGTGCTATGAATCCTACCCTTTATAGATGAAGGAAGCATAGAATAGAGTAAAATGTAGTCACTGGGGTTGGAAAGCACCTCTGGAAACGGTCTATGACAATCCTTCAGCATGAGGAGAAGGTCAGCTGAGGCAGGTTGCCCTGGCCATCTCCAGCTGCGTATGGAATATCATCGAGGATGGAGATTCCACATAATCTCTGGGCAACCTGTGACGGTGTTTGATCACCCTTATAATAAAAAAGGAGGGGTGTTACACCTATGGGGAATTTCTGATATTTCAGATTGTTTTCATTGCTTCTCATCCTGTCATTGGACACTGCTGAGAAGACTGTGGCTGTAGCATCCTTAATCCCTTCTGTCGAGTATTTTTACAAATGCATGAGATCTTCCAGAACTTTGTCTTCGCCATGCTGTGGAATACCCAGCTCCTTCAGCCTCCCCTTCTGTAAAAGATACTCCAGTCTTTTGAGGTTTTTGTGGTCCTGCAGTGGACTTTCATCAGTATTTCCAGTATCTCTTGTACTGGGGACCCCAGATATGGACCCAGAACTACAGAAGTATCTTAACAGTTCTGTGAAAAGAGGGGGAACAATTTGCTTGGCCTGCTGACAAAGCTTTTCCTAGTGCAGCCCAGGAAATTGCTGCCCACCTTTGACATAAGGGTGCACTGCTTTGCTCATTTTCAGCTTGTTCTCTAGGACCCTAATATCATTCTTCACAAAGCTGCTTTCCAGCTGGCCAGCCCCCAGCACATACTGTGTCTGCAGTTATTTCTGCTTAGGGGCAGGACCTTGAATTTCCCTTTGCTGCATTTCATGAAGTTTCTGTTTACCCTTTTCTCCAGCTTGTAAAGTCTCTCTGGATGGCAGCACACATCGGGTACATTACCTATTTCTTGCAGTTTTCTATCACCTGCAAACTCGCTGAGAGTGCATTCAGTCCTGTCATTAATGACAATTTTAAGCAATGTTGGTCTGAGTATCAATGCCTGGAGTACACTGTGGACAACTGGCCTTCAGCTGCTTCTTCTGACACTAATCACAACTCTCTGAGCCTGTCAGTTCTGTCAGTTTTCAGACCATCTTGTTTTCATCTTACTTGGTCTGTACTTCATCAGTTTGTCTGGGAAGGTGTGATGGGAAAAAATGTGGAATGCTCTGTTAAAGCTCAAATAAAGCAACCTCTCTCATTCTCCTTTCATGCACCAGGCTGCTCATCTCATCATAGAAGGCTATAAGGTTATTCAGGAATTATTTACCTTCATAAATCCATGCTGACTGCTCCAAATAACCTTCTTGTCCTTTATATGTTTGGATTGTCTTGTCCCAGGAGAAACAGTGAAGATGATCAGCATGTAGTTCTCTAGCTCCTCCTTCTTCCTCTTCTTTTAAATAGGAATGATATTAGCATTCTTTCTTTCAGTGCTTAGGAACACCTTCTCAGGGGAGTGGCATTGTCCAGTTCACTCAGCACCACTTGGTGCATCCTATGAATTCCCATGGACTTGTGTATGTCCAGGTTGTTGAAATGTTCCCTATCCTAGTCCTCCTCTACAAGTTGTAAGCACTACACTTTACTGCTGGTGTTCTCACAACTTTCAGACTGCCAGGTTGCCACCTGATTGAGTAAACCAGCTCATTCCAGCACTAAGAAAACTTTGTGTGATTTACTTTACTGGCCATGGTATGAGGGCTATCTCACCGTGAAACTCGGAACATGTGTGCTGCTTCTCCATCGTGTAAGAGCCTTAAAAATTGTATTTGGCTTACACGGTTAAGAGCACCAAAGCCCACGCTTTCTGGGTTCCAGGAACTTGATATAAGATAAAGACGGTAATATTGTCCAATTATTTCAGGTTTACAGAGAAGTAAACACGACTGGAGGAGAAAAATGTATCCACAAGGAAAGCCAGCGCAGCAGCTGTGCTAAAAATCATCTCTGGCTGGGTCCAGCAGGGGGAGACCAGAGCCCACTGACCCATTTGCTGTGGCCAGACTTGCACACTGGAGTTTGGGGATTTTTTAAAGTCATCCACTATGAGTGAAATGCAACTGTACTGCGTTTATCTCTGGGGCAGAAAATTCATTTTTGTGTTGCTGTTGTTTGTAAGTGGGCAAGAGGTACTTAGAAAAACAGTGGAAAATCATCTTGGAGGTATGCTTAGGAGGTTCACATATTAAGAAAAAGTATTTTATAGGATCTCAGTTTTTAGAAAAATTGTTCCCAGTGGCATCCTTTATATGACTTACTGTACTGTCTGTTTCCCTGGAGCAAATCGGTATTTTCACCACAGGTGAGAAATCTGGCACTGAGTTGACCACCCAGAAATCGCAAGGAGTCTGCACTGGCAAAGGGACCACCCAAATACTGACATTCCACTGTGCTCAAATCAGCAGTAAGAAACTTCAGTGGCATGCACTCAGAAACACGTGCTGGGTATATGAATCCTTCAGGAGAAGGAGGAGAGCTCATAGTTTGTAGAAGAAGTCTGGTAAAAATACGTGACCATCGACTAACATATGGAACACAATGTATTTTAATCCTGTACACATGTGAATGAGTGAATGAATGAAATGGAAGCTGGGACAGCACACAAAGATTGTACACCAAAGAGCTGCCAGTTCCTGTGTTTCTAAAGGCACTATGAGAGTATGACAAAATGAGTTCTTTGCTGAATAGTCATATAGGCAAAGCAGAGACTGCTGCTGTGGTAGCAGTGGCACAGACCAAAAGGGCCTGCTTCCTGCTTAAGGTGCTGCTCATTGGTTTAGAGCTCAGTACACTTGATTCATTCAAGAATTCATGTTTCCCTGTTCAAACCCCATACCTCTGTGTTTTAGGTGTTTCCACCTCTAGTTGGTCTGATGTGGATTCTCTTCCAATTGTGGTTATTGTGTTCACCAGTGTGTGCAGTAAAAGACTGAGATTTTGAAATTTTTAAGCCAGACCACTGTGGATGGATGAGCATAATGAAAATTTGTCACCAAAATTTTATCGTGGCTGCTAAGGAATAGTACATGCTATGTCTCTTAAGCTTCTAAGTAAATTTAGACATTTAATTTACTTCCAGAAACATTGGATTACTTAATAGCAGACTTCTCCTTTGTCTCTATGTATTCCTTCTTATATTATGTATAAAACTTTAAAATTTTGCTCTAAGTTTACTGTAAGTTTACTGTATTCCTGCTAAAGATTTTGAAATGCTCAGGTCTGAAATATTTTAACTGAGAGATGAATTGGTCTTAAAACACTTACTGAAAAAAAGTGCTACCTGGGACTTAGAAGAAACCAATATTCTGCAGGTCATGGACAATTATTTCCTGTATTAACATTCTACTAAGTGCAGTGAGTGGTTTTGGTGTGTTTTTGAGGATTTGGGTTTTAAATATTTCCCAAAGAAAAGTCTTGTGATATTAAGTGAGGAACACCAATGCAGTGCCCAAGTGGCACAGCATTTCTGCAGGGTGTTTATGGGAAAACTGTGTGGTATTTTTGCAGTTTTGATCATGACTTGTCCATACCACATGTGCTATGACAAACAATGTGAAGGTAAGTAAACTAATTTTCACAGATTTATGAAGATTCACTTTATTTTCCCCTGCATTAAGAATATTTGTAAGATAGTTTATCATAAGAAATATCCTGAATTGTCCTGTCTTGGGGCATCATGGCTGCTTTTAGGACTTCTTTTTCCTCAAGGACACATGCTGATGGCAATCAGCACAGAGCATGTAACAGATCAAGATCCATGTTTACAGCCTGAAACACCTGTATAAGTCTATGTGTTTCTAACCTGTAGCAGTGGTGGACTGTCTCGACTTACAAGAGTTTTGAGGGTCTGGGAGTGCATTTGGGAATGTGGTTCAAGAGCTCTCAACCTCTGGATTTAACTCCTCTTTGTTACCAAATACAATTACATTTTTTTGTGCTGTGTCAGACTTACAGGCACACCCACAAATGTTTGTGTTCTCATTGGATTTTTTCCTTCCTGTAAGTCAAGATGAGGACTTAAGTGCCTCTGAAAACTTACGTAACACAGTTGAAAAATAGACATAGCTTTGTATTTGACTGGTGTGTTTTACAACAGGATCTGTCCTTAGTTGCCATGCGATCAGCCAGTGAACTGTTTTGTCTCCAGCACTGACTTAAACAGAAGAATGGAAACCTTTATGTTCATTGGTGAAAGGCCGTTTGTTACCTTGATTACTAATACTGAACAGATACCATGCACTCTGTGAGAATCACTGTGAAAGTCAGGCAGAATACCTTTTGGAATCTGATGCAAATAAAGATTATGGACTACATCTCTCAGGCCAAATGTGAGTACACAGGAGAACTAGTTGGAGTGCTTGGTTTGCAGAGCCTGATTTTCTCTCCAGTGTCAGCCTTCTTTGAGACATAAGATTAGGAATTAGATAATGCACAGTGAAAGTTACCCTAATTCTGTTTTTCCTTAGTAGTGTCAGACCATTACTTTATAAATATCTTTTCTCTGTCTCTCTTTTTTTTTTTTTTAGTCACTTGGGGTTTATTTCCATATTCTGTTTTTCTGTTTTTCATACTTTACAGCTTCCTGATTTTCTTTCATGGATTCTTACTGGCAGTGCTATAATTTATGTATCTTGTAATATTTTAACAGATGCTATTTTGGAGATATCCAGACTTATCTAAACAGAGCTGGAATTTAACCTCTTGGCATCATAATTTCACTTGTTGTGTTTGAATTGCAGAAAGTGTTTGAAGACTCCAATTGAATTATGACTTTATTGTCCAAAGCAGCCTATGTACTTATCCTAAGAGACAGATCAAAAAGACGGAGGTTGACTTTGTTCATTTATCATTTTTGTGGTATAAGGCAGTATGGTGCATACAGACAGGCAGGAAAGATATTTGAGAATACTGAATTATTGGAAAGGAAATAACAAGTTGCAGTTTCCTTCACATCTCTTACATTTTGGTTAAATTTCTGTCTGTTGTAGGCTAGTAGATAATAACATTGTCATGAGATTGTTTACACAGACCATTTTTATATGTTTTGCAATAAACAAGTACAGATTTATGGATATTTTGTCTTTTGCATATCCTGAGGTCCTTATTAATTTCTTTAATTGAAATGGTTTGTCCTGAAGGTTTTCTTAGCCACCAAAAACTGTATCAAGATAGCTATTCTGTTAAGAGAACTAGTGTTTGGAAGCATATGGCAATGCCAAATGAAGAAGTACAGCTCCTGTATCTTTCTTTATTTTCAGGAATCCTTTTTGTTTTGTGTCTAAGTGGTCTTGATAGGTCAGTAGACATTGTATGACCATACCTGTATACAGTCTGTGAATACGGTTCAGAAGCATGGTACAGAACATATAGAACAGCATGATAAATGGTGTGGAGGAAGCAGTCTTTTATACTCAGCTATGTACCAAGTACTAGTTCTATTTTTTCTCTTAGAAAGTATGACAAATAGAACCTGATAATAATTTTATCTCAATTTGTATTGCCATTTCTGCTAAAATATTACTGTAGTTTTATGCCTCTTTACATTCAGCCTACTGGAGAACTCTGACAAGTATGATGCTATTTATAATAATTCTAAAATTTACTTCTGATTTTTTTCCTTAACTGAAACTTTTCATAGGGTTATTTTTGCTATTTTCCCTGAACAAAATACAAAATCATGGTGAGGCTGAGGTTGGAAGGGACTTCAGGAGGCAATCTGGTTCAACCTCCCTGTTCCAGTAGGGAGACCTGGAGCATGCTGCCCAAGACCATGTCTCTCAAGAATGGAGATTCCACCACATCTCTGGGCAATCTTTGACAGTGCTCAGTCACCTTCCCAGTAAAAACGTGTTTCCACTGTTCAAAAGGAAGCAGTCTTTCAGTTAGTGCCTATTGCCTTTGGGTCTGTCACAGGGAACCAATGGAAAGAGGCTGTGTCTTGTTAGTGCCTTCCCTTCAGGAATGTGTACAACATCATGAGATTCCTGGGAGCCTTTTCTTCTTCAGCCTGAGCAATCTCAGATTTTGCAGTCTTTCCTCAAAAGAGAGATGTTCCAGTCCCTTCATCATCTTAGTGACTGTTTGCTGCACTCTCTCCAGTAGCTCCATGTCCCCGTTGTACTAAGAATCCCACAGCCGGGTACAGTACTCCAAGTGTGGCCTCACCAGTGCTGAATGGAGGGGCAGGATCACCTGCCCCACAACCTGCTGGCAACGCTCCTCTTCATGCAGCCCAGGATTCCATTAGCCTTCTTTGCCACAAGGGCACAATGCTGGCCTCTGTTCCAGCAGGACCCCGTGACATAATGTTACAAACTGGGTCATTTCAAATAGGCTGCTTTCAGATATACATGTCCATGGGAAGAAGTAATTTGCATACAAATTTCCTATGGTATTTTAGTCTGCATCATTTTTAAGCATACATTTTTAAACATACTTAGCCATTGACCAGCTGAGTTACTGAATGGTTGACAGCCTTTGTTCTTGAAATCACCCAGTCTTCCACTGGAGTCCTCTGGTCTCTTGACAGCAAGCTAAGAACTTAACTGTTGCAGCAAAAGTGGCTATATGGAGATACCGATAACTCCCACTCTGTTCTAGGCAGAGATGAATCTCAGCTCTGTGAAATGTTAGATTCAAATCCCAATGTGGTTCAAATTCCTGTCTTGGCTCTAGGGTATGTTGTGTTGTTGCCAGGTGAAGAACTGTTTGCACACCTGGTGGGTTAATACAATGCTCATTCTTCAGCACCCACCAGCCTATGGAACCACACAATGCTTATTCTGTAGGATCATGTTAAACATTAACCAAGAAGAAGAATGGGAGAGTAATCGGCCCAGTTACTGTTAACAGTGTGAATGAATAATGAAACAAAACTACATCATGATTTTCTGGTCAATCACTGAAATCTACGCCCACTCTCTGATACTTTCCTACACCGTGTGTTCTGTATGAGAAGCGGCACATTCCTTATGGCAGTTCTACACTAATGTGAAGTAATAATGGGAGCATTTTCCATTTCTGTGACTAACAGCAGATACTTTGGCTCCTATGGAGATACTTAGGAGAAGAGGGCTCTGAATGTCCTCTAAAAGATCTGAAGGTTGTTCTGTTTTCTGACAGAACAAAATCATAATTTCAAAATTTCTACTTCTAGCTCTCCAATACAATGTCATAACAGAAATCAAGATTTTTGCATAGTGAAGATCCATTTCTTCTTTGGGACTGTGTCATATATCTTTTTGGCACCCATAAGTGATAATGAATTTTTGAAATTTTCTCCTGCTAAAGTAATGCAAAATCCTTCACATTTGATTAAAAAAAGAGACAAGTATGTATAGTTTCCATGAGCTTTGAAAGTGGAATCTACTATACGAGAAGAGTGAGACACATATGATAATCTTTTTCTTTTGTCTGTGCAAGGATTTTACCTCCAAATTAAATGTAATTTTTTTTTAAAAAAGGCTACTGGAATATTTTTTAAACTTGCACATATATTTTATAGAGGTTCACAGACTTGAAATTTGAAAACTTCACCAGCTGAATACAACATTCCTATGAAGAATTACATTCTGTGTGCATGCCTACAGGATGTGAAGTTTTCTATCTTCAGGACTGCATTCATATATTAAATCTTTTAATATACGTATGTACATAGATACATCAGTTTATCTATATATATATGTACATATATATGTATATGCATATATATATTACACTTGTTTACTTTTCTTGAACTGTAAAGACAGCAAGCTACAGAGCCCTAAAAAACAAGTTATGGTTACATCAGTGTCTTATTTACCACAGATGCACTACAGAAGGCACAAGAGAATGTCCCTTCATACATCTTCCTAGTAAGCATCCATTTGCTAATTCATCTCTAACAAAAATTCCCAAATTCATGGACCCTTATTAGAACTCCCTCTGCTTGATATTGGTTCCATTTCTGTTGGAAGCTGAGATCCTTGTTTCTTCCAGGTTATTTTAAGAATGAGCATGCTGAGGGATCAGTTCTGCTATGTGAAAAAAGCCTAGCTGAGTACTGGCTTTTATGTTTGAACTCAGATGAAGGCTTTCCAAGTATGGCTCAGCAGGTAGTTGACTGCCCCTCCTGCTCACTTTAAATTTTAAGTGCATCTTATCTCCCACAATGATTTGTCTTTCCTTTGCAACAGTCTCTTTACTGAATCCACAAGAGAAGAAAATCTTGGATGGAGCTGGAAAATGAGGGCATCTTTTCCTCGGGGTAATGCACATTTGCAGCTTTTTGAAACACTGTTCTGTCTATTCCAATGCAATATTTTGTAATAAAAACATCCAATGAACTATCTGAAGCCTGGTCTTTTTTTTCTTTTCTTTTTCTTTTTTTTTTTCCTGTAGGAACAAACTCCTTTATTGTGCATAAAGGTATAAGGATTTCAAATGTGCATGAGGATCACAAAGTGCAGAACAGCACTTGTTTGGGTATAGCTCCTTGTTCCTGAGAGCATATGATGTCTTGCGTGTAAAGCCTCGTTCCTATTCATCTGTGTTGCCATGGCACTGTGCCCAAGCTAATGGCTCTTGCAGCTTGTGGAATAAAATGTGCTACAGCAGCTATCCTTTATTGGCTTCTGAAGCCAGTGTGGTTTTCACTCACTCTGTTTTCTATGCTTGGTGTGATGCAGTCATGACTTACACAACTCTCTTGGTTTTGGCGGCTTCTAGCTAGAACTATTCTTCTACATATTGAGGAGAGAACAGTAATTTGACATAAGTGCAGTAACCCTGTTTTTTCTTTAATTTCTGCCTATCATGCTATTTTAGTAAGATAGATATTTAAGTATATTGCAGTCTCTTTTTACTCAGCCTTTGTTACGCCTTAAACACAGAATTACTTCAAAGCACATCAGATTCACACAGCTGAGGTCTTAGACTCAAATGAGGCAAAATTCTGTATATTTTTAATTTCATTAGAAACCCAAATCCACATAATAGCTTTGAAGGATGAAATCTCATTAACTAGTCCTAAAAAACACAGAACATCTTCCTGAGTTTGTGATAAACAGTTTTAAATGAACTTCTGGAATATTGCAGTGTGTAACATCAATGTTTTCTGATACTCAGTGAGTAAGCATTTCTAATATTCTTGTTCTAGCACCTTGCTTTCCATCAGGGGATTCAATAGTGTATGTCAAATGCGAAGAAGACTGGCAATTCTGTAAGCATCAGTATTCCTGCAAGAAGAATGGAAAAACTCAGGGCAGAGGAGCTCAGTGTTGTGCTCAAGATTGTACTTACACTTTGTGGAGCCAACAAAATCTCATGCACTTGACACAAAGTTCTCCATTGTTTCTGCCTGATTCAAGTGATTTATGTTACTTTCTCTTCAGGAAGGTCATTGATAGAGAATGATAGAGAACCTCTGATATACTGCTAAGGTCTTATTAAAGCAAATGATATTGGGAGATTTGTACTAAATAAATGTAGGGTTGTTTTTTTCTTTGTAGAACTTTGCCAATTCTGTTGCAGTCCAGTGGATGACAAGTATCTCCAAACTGAAAATGGCTGTGTGTGCCTTTTCCTCTGTTAATACCAATAGCTGTCAGTTTCCTTGCCTGTGAGAGTTGAAACTTGAAATCAGGTTGTTATTTGAGCAAGATTTTCTTAATGTGCACTTTCCTTGCTTGGTAAACTCGCTGCTGATAAGCAAGCAGACAGCACAGTAGGATGAAATTATGAGTGTTGTATAATATACTTGTTCTGTCTCCCCATTTTCCTTTTTTTTCCCCTCATCCTCTGGGAAGAGTGCTCCCAGGCACATTTGGAAAGCTGCCAGTCCAGAAATATAAATACTTCTGAAATTCTTCCCAGTCTGAGGTTTCTGATACTCTTTATGTGGCATAGTCAAATCAGAAAGGATACCCAGAGTAATTTCTGTGGAGGATGTCACTGGAGAAAGGAAGGGCAGAGTCACTCCGAAGATCCCAGAGACACAAACGTCAGGATATAAAAGATCTAAAGCTATTAGTACTTTGTGTGCCTATTCTGGGTACTCAAAACTGCACAAGAGACAGAGAACAATGGTAATCATTCAAATACATGTTTACTGCTTCTTTACTATGCCTCTTCTGTGCTTTGATGGGCTTTTACACAGTGCTGCTCATCTGTTCCATGCTATCAGCTACTAGTAAAAGCCATCTACTTAAACACACATAATTTAGACTGCCTGAAAATAAAGGACCTGTAAGGTCTGTTGGGTGTTGTGGTTGTTAATGGACTTCAAGGCTTAAGGGATGCTGAAAACCTTGCAATTTGCAGCATTCACATCTACATTCATGCTGATCTGTTGGGTCACTCCCAAAGGGCCAGCTCAGTAGAATATCACTTTGTTTATTCCCATACCCTCAAAGTTACTCCAGCTACACCCTATGGTATGCTGCATATTAATAGGTAAATAGATAATATCTGTCCCGTGGGGACCTCAGCAAAGTATGTCTAATACTCGTTTTGCCCCAAACTGCCTGCTTTTGGCCTACCTGTGTGGGCCTGGCTGATTTATGCCACAAATTTACCAGTACCTTGTAGCAAGAGTAGGGAGATGTGGGAGCCTATCCCAGTGCTCCCACAGAAGAAGTGCTTGTTTGGAGGTCAGCTGAACCTGACGTATCTGGGGAAGATGGCTTAGATTACTGCACTGGAACTGTAAAAATAAAGCCCTGTGTGGATTGATGGTGTGGCATTTGTGTCAACAGGCAAAACATATATAAAAATGATACACACTTAACCTGTGCCAGAAGAATATTTTGCTCTTAATTTGCACAACATAATTAAATTTTCTTTTCCCATTTGCAGGGATTGTGAGCAAAGAAGATACTCTGGAGTCCTGCCATCATGTAGAAATCAAAATGGGAAGAAAAGAGTGTTTCCTGTCTTAGGCCATCTGTCCAGGCAGTTGTTCTTCCTGGGTGTCACAGAGCAACCCCAAAGGGCACAGGAGTGCTTTTAACATCATGAGTCAATCCTCAATTTTCATTTGTGTAGAGCTGAAGTCACATGAGATCTGGCTTTTTGAAATGTTTAAATATGGGCCTGGTGTGGTCTTTCCTCACACATAAGCCTGTGAGCTCTCACTGAGAGTTTTGTCTGACTGTTCTCTATACAGTTTAATGCCTTGCCATTAAACCACTTTGCATTTACCATTGCACTTTGTAAACTCATAGTTTTGTATCAATTAAGTATATTGTTGCTTCTCTTTTATGAGTGAAGCGCATAATTCCCTCTGCGACAAGGCCTGTCCTAGATACAGTGAGCAATCACCACATGCATTCAGAACATCCTGATCCAGGAGAGAACATTATCCAAATTAATCTGAAGATAAAGGGAACTTTGTCTCATTCCTACAGACATATTTGTTATAACAGCCTCACTTGACTGCTATGTGAGCACTTTGAAGATGTCCCTGGACAAGCATGGGGGACTTCTGCTTCAGCTGCAAATTGGATTAGGAAACCTGGCCCTGTTCCTGGTATATGGTGGTGATTATGAAATGGATGATACAGAGACATTCTCTGTGCAAGGGCAGTGCCAAGCCTGTGCCTCCTTTCCTCCCTCTCTGCCTGCTTTCATCTAGGAGATACCGTGCAAGCCAGCCCTTGGCCCCAAGAAGCCATCTCACATGAGAGGGGCTGCCTGCACACTCAGTAGTACTGGCTGTGGACTTTGGATGGTGGAGATGGACAAACACCAAGTGAGGCTGCAAGGAGAATATGCCATAGGTACAAACTTCATGTGTTTATTCTTGAAATGGATAGGGTGGTCTGAAGAGCACTGAAGGTAGGACACTGACTTCCTAAGGACCTGTTATCCTTACTTTTGAATACTGAAAGATGACCTTTGTGAGACTAGGGCAGCAGGGGTGGCTCTGTTTCTGTGTGCTCACAGAGATACTGCCTGCTCCAGTTGTGAAATAGCCCTGTGTGGTGTTAAGTGGGTAATATGCCATCCTTTGCCCCTGGTGCTCCCTGTCAAAAGATGTAGCTTGGTAAAGTTAGATTTCATATGTCAAGGTGTTTCCATGCTGTCTATTTGTTCTCACTGTTCAATAATGAGCTGAAGTGTCATAGTGGGCTATATGCACCTCAGTGGTTCTCAGAGCAACCTGGTTGGAGCACTGTTGTCCCAGACACCTAGTGAATTCCAGTGGCATGACAATGGGAATGAGGATTTGGCCTTGAGAGGCCCAAATGACTGCTTATAGTGCAGTGGTTGCATGGCACAGACACAGCCATATGGGTCACAGTGCTAGATAATGGTCATTTGAACTCTGACAGCTCCATTTAGCTTTTGGAAAATTATTTTGAGATCACCATGTAGTGAAGCAGAGAAAGTAGGTGAGTTTGGGTTCGTCTCACCAGTTCCTGCAGTGCAGTTTCTTGGGTGTTTATTCCGCTGGTAAAAACATAGAAATGGGCTAAGATTTTGCCTCTGAATGAATGAATGTGAATTCAAAACGCATTTTGGAGGCATTGTGTCTTTAAACTACTACTAGTTCACGAGAAAACATGTCCCCTCCAGCTGTCAATGAGTGCCCTGTTAGTTCAGAAGTGTGGTTGCCCGGTTTGCCTCTGTCCCCTTGCTGGGTGAACTGGTGACCCCATCGCCTTGTCTCCTGTCACAGTCCTCCAAGCGAACAGTGGCACTGCTCAGCTGTCAGCTCATCATAGAGCAGCTGCAGGCAGAGAGAGAATAAGGCAACATGCCTGCCAATCTTTTTTCTTTTTTCCCTCAGATTTACAGCTGGTTTGGGGTACGTTTGTGTTCTGGTAATTGGGAAATCTAATTAGGTATCCTGGAGTCTTAATTAAGTGACTTTTATGGTTATAAGATATTTTGAGAATAATCATCTGTGAAAACTTGGGACCCATGTTCCATTTGCATGTGCAATTTTTGTGACTGCGTGAATAAGTTCTGTAATTGCCTGTAGGAATTTAGAGTGTTTGCCCAAATGGAAGAAATTACAAATACTTCCTAGCATTCAGTTTTTAAGTCTCTGATTTTAGAATTAGGGAAAAAGCTGACAGAAAATACTATAATTGAATGGAAATGCAAGAACAAAAATCACAATCTGTTCCCATAAACTGTCTTTTTTGGCAACTTGTGTATCAGTTGGTAGAAAGTTAAAATTTTGCACTGATTTTAGCACCTTGTTAGCCACCACAGAATGTCCTTGGTAATGAGTAGGTACCATGGTATGGAATATATGCTAATAGTGTTCCGATTAAACAGCATTCACTGCAATTACATCTCATTAGGTAAATAATTTCTGAGGGAGATATACTAATTAAGTGTTTTTGCTCATTATGGATTTCATGATTAAGATGAGTTTACTAAATTTACAGCTGTGCAACTAAAGCTATTTAGAACTAAACATGCCAATATTTACAAAACACACAGAAATTGCTTCTGATCTATTTTCTTTGTTGCTAATTACGAAGGGTATATAAGGTTTCCTTGGAGCTGCTTTCCCTCCTGTAATGAACAAAATGCTCCCCAAATGTTTTGAGGTCCTCTGGAACATAAATGATTTCAAAAATGTAAAATGCCATGGTTATTCAGTTCTCTGAGCTACCTGCTGCTGCCCAGCAGCTGATTTGCTTATTTAAAATAATAGTAAGTTTTCTGTTTTAACATTGTTTTGTGATGTATGTGGTGGATTGGCCCTGGCTGGTCACCAGGTGCCCACCAAAGCCACTCTATCCCTCTGCTCTGTGGCTGGACTGGGTAGAGAAAATACAACCAAAGGCTTGTGGATTGAGATAAAGACAGGGAGGGATCACTCAGCGATTACCATCAGGGGAAAACAGGCTCAACTTGGAGAAATTAGTTTATTTTATTTCCAATCAAATCAGAGGATAATGAGAAGTACAAACCAAATCTTAAAACACCTTCCCCCCACCCTTCCTTTCTTCCCAGGCTCAGCTTCACTCATGATTTTCTCTGCCTCAACACAGGGGGACAGGCAGTGGGGGTTGTGGTCAGTTCATCACATGTTGTCTCTGCCACTCTTACCTCCTGAGGGGAAGGACTCCTAACACTTTTCCCCTGCTCCAGTGTGGGTTCCCTCCCACAGAGACAGTTCTCCATGAACTCCAGTGTGAGCCCTTCCCACAGGCTGCAGTTCTTCACAAATTGCTCCAGTGTGGATCCTTTCCGCAGTGTACAATCCTCCAGGAACAGACTGCTCTGTAGTGGGTCCCCCACAGGGTCACAAGTCCTGCCAGCAGACCTGCTCCAGCCTGGGCTCTTCTCTCCATGGGTCCTGCCAGGAGCCTGCTCCAGCACAGGTTTCCCACAGGGTCACGGTCTCCTTCAGGCACGTGCACCTTCTCCAGACCGGGGTCCTCCATGGGCTGCAGGTGGATCTCTGCTCCACTGTGGACCCCCTGGGCTGCAGGGGCACAGCTGCCTCACCATGGGCTGCACCAGGGGTTGCAGGGAAACCTCTGCTCCAGCACCTGGGGCACCTCCTGCCCCTCCTTCTGCACTGACCTTGGTGTCTGCAGGGCTCTTGCTCTCATGTGTACTACTCCATTCTGTGGCTGTGATTGCTACTGCACAGGTTTTTTCCCCTCTTCTTAAATACGTTATTCCAGAAGCACTACTACCTTGGCCAGTCATGGGTCTTTCTTGGATACAGGGGAAGCTTCTGGCAGCTTTTCACAGAATCCACCTCTGTAGCTCCCCTACAGTTTGCCACACAAACTCAATACATTATATAAAGCTCTTTATACAAGCTTGCAGTCAGCTGGAACACTTAGGCTCAGAAAAGATTTTTTTTTTGTATGTTACAACAACTTATTCCCTGTCTGCATTATGAGCATTTTGTTTCTTCGTGAGCAGAGCCCATTTTGATAATTTCTTGACTGCACTTTCCTTGAAGCACACAGAGTATTAATAGTCTATATGTAGCTAAGAGAACTTTGTTAAATCTTATCTTTGATACACAGCTTTACTTCCAGCAAATTAGGCTGCCATACCGCACACATGAGCCTATCAAAATGAAAATGTTTTGATGGTTGTCATTTGTGCCTGGGTAAACACCACATCGATTTAGGTAACTCCTGTTAGAAGCCAAGAGGGGTAGAAAATTAACAACTGAACACAGAGACTCTTGACCTTCCCAGATGACAAGCAGGATTGTGATGGATCGTGTATTTGGAATCAAGAGACAAAGTTCAATTCCCATTCATTATGGCAGTTTGGCAGACTCCTCCTGCAGTTTTCTGACCTATGCCATTTTTCATGGCTCTCATACTGTTTTGGTAGATTAATTCAATTTAAAAGCTTTCTTTTTCCTGATTTCTTCTTTTGCATTTCAAAATTATTTGTTTTAAGATGAAATGATAGATTTGCAGAATTTTTGACCAAATTAAATTACTTTCTTTCACTTGTTCTCTGTCCTGTGGGCCCTTTATTTCACCTGTGGTCCTCTCAGTGAGATCTCTGTACCCTGGGAAACACTCAGAAGCTCAGAGGCCAGAAGACTTGTTCTGCTTTTGTTCCTCTCTTGAAAATATAAAGCTATCACTATCCAGCCTCCTCTTCTCCTTGTAGCCATTCTTTTCCTGTTAGCAGACAAGCAATTCAATTACTCTCTTTTTCACCTTTACTCCAGCTTCATTCACAGAAGAATCTGGCCAGGTGTTTGTATAGCTAACATTTCTGTGTAGTCTTGAGGGATATCTGAGCTGTTTCTCAAGGCAGTGAAGCCAAGACTATATAAGGTTTCTGAAAGGCATATATCATGTTGCAAAGATTGTCCTTTCAGAGGTATTCCTCTGAGGTTGCCAAAGTCTTTGTGGATGGTCTTAACTGTGACCTCTGGAAGGAAACCAGAAGGTCAAAGCAGACCCTTCTGAGTCCTGGGCTTCTTCCTGAAAGTGCCTCTGAAAGCTTCGTTCTCTGTGTACAGAGTACAAGTGGCTGCAAATACAGGAGAAATGCAATCATCTTTCAATTTGATGTTTCTCACTCTGACACTTGGGACTTCCTGGAGAGGTTGCAGAACATTGAAAGCCTTCCTAGTCTAAAAAAATCTAATTTCACTTATCCCCAGTCCATACACAGTGCCTTTCCCCTCAAGTCCCAGAATTTTCAAGAGGACTTCTGAAACATACATGGAGGAGATGACATGTGCCTTACTACGAGGAGATTATCCAGAGATTGAGAGGGTTAATCCCTAATCCCACTTGTGCTGTCCAGATCAGAGGGAACAGTCAGACTTAAGCACCTCCTGCATGCTAGTGCACCGAGATTTGGTGTTCCTTCACTGCTACAGTTAATCCCCTTTTTTTCCTCCCCCACTCTTTTATGATAAGTGGTGAAAATGTTTAGCTTCCAATAAGGGGTTTGTCTTATTTGAGCAGTAAATGACCTGAAAGTCAGATCTGCCTGTATTTATTTATATTAATTAAATTAATATAATTAATTAATTAAAGCTTGGTGACATAGAGAGAAACAAAGATTAGATATATCACAGATTAGCAAATTGGCATAGTTTTGTAAATTTTTTTCTGTTCATACCATTCTCAATAACTTGGAAATAAAATTCTGAAACAGTTCGAATGTGATCTCAACAATTCTCAAGCTTCTGTTTTTTTTCTCTCACCTCTGAAGTTTGCCTCTTTAAAGGGTTTGCAATGCGAAAGGCTGGATTACATCTTAGTGTAGTCTCCATGCATGTACAAGAAAATAGGAACAGCAAAGCAAATCAAAATTAATCCATGTGTGCAGGCAGGTAGAGAAGGCATTTTGTGAGTTTACTTGGTAAGTCATTGACTTTCCAATGCATCTTGATGTTTTCCTACCAAAAATCCTATTACAACTTGGTGTAGCAACAGGAAATGGTGTTCTTAATATTTCAGACATACTGCTATATAAGTTTGAAAGAGATACTATGGCTTAAACATAAACTAACTAGTTAAAAACTAGGGCCAGCCAAAATGTGCAAAGAACTGTAGGGTAATTTCCATCCTTGTTTTTGTTTGGGAGGAAGGTGTTTAATGTGCAGTCATAAGTTTTTATTTCTCCTCATATTTCTTTTATTGCCTTTTAAATTTGTTTTCCTACACAAGCAGATTGGTATTTAGGTGTTTGTTAGTGATAAAGCCCCATGAACCAGTTCATTTAACTGAGCTTAAAATTTAGATTTGCAAATATTCTCTAACCTTTTCAGTTCTTCACCATTTGGAATTAAATTTACAATTTTGTTGTGTCAGAGAGAATGGGCTTAGGAATCATGCAAAAAATGGTAGGTGAAAAAAGGCCTGAAGCTCTCCCCTTAGCTGGTGGAGAGTTGACAAATATGTCCAGAAATTTCTATATTCAGACTGACAGCATACAGCATTATTAAGCCAAAACAAAATATTTTATTCTTTATGCTTCATAAACAAAAGAATTTCAATGTATTTTGCTTTATGCAGTGACCACAAACTACCCAAGGATGTAACTCTTGGCTGAGATTTGAAATGTGGCTGCAAATTAGTTACCAAGTTAACCAGTGACTACATAGATGCAATGATTTATTGCCACCACATAACTGTGCAGTAACAGTCATGGTCACAGATCACAGAGGCCTCGTTGGCTGTTTTGTTGCCTGGGTGGCTTTTGTCATGTTCCTCAGAAGCTTATCAGGCCCTTCATGCAATAAAGAAAAGTCAGTTGAACCTCAGCCTAAGGAACTCTCAGATGGCAACTCCACAATGAGTCTGGTCTTGGATTTTTTCTAGCACTTGGATTTTTCTTACATTTACAGTTCAACTACTCCAATCATCATTTCTTTCAATCAGCAGCATACAGATCCCTGGTATCAGGATCCCTTACTGTTGATTCCCTGTAACATAAAAGAATAGTTTGCCACAAATTTAATCTAATTCCAATCATGTTAAACTTACCATATGCTTCATCTTTTCAGAAAGTTTCCTATACGTTAATCCATATTGCCTCACTGAGGAATATACCCCTTTTCAGTTATGGCCTGATACTGTCCAGAGGTTTTAGTTAGGATCGAGGCCACCAGTGAAAGATGTTTGATGATGCGTGAGCTTCTGTTGAACTGCTATTTATGGTGCCAGATATTCTGGGTTTGATTTCCTAGAAATGAGTCATTCAGCACCGTGTGCTTCTGCAGTGTTGAAAACTAGAGTTATTCTTTTACCTGTGAGGTACTTTTCTCAGCTTTTTAGTAGAGATACTCCAGTTACATCCACACAAATGCATCACAGAGACATTAATTCTCCATGGGCCCTGTGCTTCTGCAGGCTAACTGTCAAGGAAAGGTTAAAGAATTAACAGCCCTGAGAGTAAAGCTGGGTTAAACCTCATGTAATTGAGCTAATTTTTTCAGCTAACCTGTAACAGTGAACATCTAAATTTTTGTCATTATTGTCACAAGTCTAACTTCTTGGCACCAAATTATAGTGCTTAAGGTTCTTGCCATGGCATTCTCAAGATACCTAAGAGCAGCATGAAGCCTGCTTTGAAATGCTCCCCAAGAACTTCGGTGTTTTCTGTCTAGGTCAATGGTCTCAGGTGATTTTTCAGATAAGGTGATATAGCATCAAATGTATACATGAGCTGACAGATGATCAGATGCCATAAGATCTGTTCCTGCATCTTCTCAACCTTGACTGAGTTCATTAACCTTACTTAGACATTTCCTCTAGTTTTGTAGTGGAGATAGCAGTACTGAAGAGGTTTACAGATGATCCGCAAAAGTTGAGGATCTGCTTCCTGCTCTGTTGTGTTTATTTTCCCCTTTGCTAGTTTTCCAACTTTCAGACAGTATATTTTTCTTTAAGTGTATCAGAAGCTTTTTACTGACCTACTTAGTGGAGTGACAAAGTCTGACTTTCAGTGCTAGCTCCAAGGAATTACTTTTACTATCAATTTCCTCCTTTTATTTTACAATTTTTATTGATTCCAACATGAAGAATTTAGAAAGATTACCTTCCTGAATTAATATTTTCATTCTTCATATCCTGAAAATATGGCTTTATCAGCTGTAGAGGAAATTGTTGGTTTTCTAAATCTGAGAGAGACTAACAGCAGAGAACGGTTTTTTTAATCAGGATATGGTCTTCAAGATGTGTTACTATTATCACTTACGTATGGCCACTTCTTAAAAACATAATCAGTGATGCTATAGCCTTTCCTCCTCCCACACCTACACTTAACACTACAAATTGAAAACCTCTGAGGTTTTTTTTTCCTTTTTCCATTTTTCCCTTTGTTTTTTCAAGTTAGTAACACATATTTGTAAGACAGAAATGAGGTTCCTTGTCTTAGCTAACAATAGTAATGAAAGATTGCATTTTTAAATAGAAATATTCTAAACTGGGAACTTGAGAGGTAAGCCCCCATCCTAATTTCAGTTGAATTGAAGGATTCATATCTCTGGTTCCATAGTCACTTGTACACGCTATTTCTACTTCTGCTCAAACTCAGAGAGACGTCTTTTTCCGGTTATGACTCTAAGCTAATACTTTACAAGGACAGCATGTCTGTAAGGTTTCACTTCTCAGGAGTATGCACATTTTTTTAGATTTATGAGACTTCAACCAACATCAGGGTCCCCTTGTGATAGAAAACACATAGTGGGAATCTTGGGTTTCAGGAATTTGTACTGAAAATCAAGGCAGACTCTGTCTCAAACCAGGCGGTGTGCCAAGGAGGAGGGCAGCTCGGGGGCTTGCTGGAGCTCAGACAGGAATTGAACTGAGCTGGGCAGAACAGAGCTCAGATTTGCACGGTGCTAAACCACAAGTTTAACTGCAATAAACGTCAAAGTACCATTGTAGAATTTCGATTCTGCTGAAGCCATACACAAATCCTGATGTTGATTAGGCTTTAAACCTAGGCCTGAATAATAGAAAAGATAAAATCTAGTGGTACATCTGAGACCTGATTCCTCTTTTTATATCCATTAAAATATCTCTATCTTGGCTCAGATGGTTTAGAGAGGCTAATGAAAACACAGCATTGCAGATTGTTGGGACTTTGCATCTGTCTTCTCATCTGATCTTTAGTCCTCTGTTCTTTTTGCTAGGTCTAATGCAGAAATACTAATGCTTGCAAGAGAAATACTAAATTTCCTGCAATTAGAACAGAAAATTCAGATTCATTTTCTTTAAAACGAGGCCAAAGAGAGAGACACAGAAGGAGCTCCATGAGCAATTTAAAAGTGAACTGAGGACAGCTAAGTTGTTAAATGAAATGGTCCAAAGAAATGCGCAGTCAGGTACCTCTGCGATGAGTAGCTGAAAAATGCTGCAACTGAAGCATGGTCTGTTAGAGAGTTTTAATACTAGGGTTGTTGAGTTGTTCACAAAGTATTCTAAATGGACAACTAATAACATAGAGAAAGCTGTTACTTAATATTCATATTTAGTTCTTCGTTCACAGTTTATATTCCAAGATATCAGCATGTGTTTACTTCTGCCATTTGGTGTTTGTTTAAAAGCAAACATTTTGGTGTTTGTTTTTAAGGTGGAGTAAGTCTGATGAAAATGTTAATGAGCAACAGCTCACAGTGCATACCCAGAGATAATGGAAATAGCCCAGGGACCCTGCCTTAAATCCTTCTATTCACAAGTGTGCTATTCTCCTTTAGATCAAGTGTACCCATTCAGCCCACATTATGGATCTCAGTTGCTCAGCAGGGCTGAGATGAAATCTGAAGAACTATGCTCGGTCAATGTACAACATTTCTCCATGCTGGCCTGCGTGCAGTCTTCGGCTGCTGAAGGCTGGAATATGTCAGATTGTGGATGTCTCTATCACCCAGCAGAAGGTTCTCAGTATCTCCAGCTGGCTCTTGCTTCCTTTTCTGCTTTTAGTTTAATCACAGCCATTCTGGCTGTGTTTTCAGAGTTGTAGGTACACAGCATGGTAGCAAACTTTCAAGCAGAAAAGGTCACTTAGTTGTGTTTGCCTCATGGAGCTGCGGACATTTCCTCCACTGTTTAGATTAGCAAGGAAACCTCTTTTCCTCTTCTGTGCTGCACATAATGGGGAACATGCTTTATGAAGACTCAGGGTGAGTGTCCTGCAGAGGTATGCTGTCGTACAAATACTAAGTCAAAAGCTTTTTCCAAGGACTGACTCCAGATTCTGTACAGTCCAGAGCAAAATTCTGTTCCCTGTTTGCCTTCCTTCACAAACACTTCTGGACTATTTATCTGACAACTGCAGTCAAATAGTAGTACTATTAAAAGTAACAACAAATAATAGATACAATGCTAATGGAAATAAATAGAATAACAATCATATTAGTTACAATAAAAGTCACAATTAGGGTGAAAATGCCAATCACTTTTCTATGCCTTGAAGATACAACAGAACCCATGTAACTTTCAAATGTTCAGAAGACCTACAGTATTATAAAAACACATTATAAGAATAGAGAAGAAATCAAGTCTTTAGGATCTAATACCTATACCGGTAAGATTATCCAGATGCAAACCTTCTGACCTTTTAATAATTGGCACTTGGGTATATTGAACTGAAATGACCTAGAGTGAGTGGGGGTAGCTCCTGTCCTAATATGTATTCACAGAAGGTGTAAGTTAGCCACAGAACTAGGGGAAAAAAAGTACAGTAAGGAATTAGAAAAATAATGTATTAGGAATTCATCACAAAACACCTATAGTTTGTTTGCTTTTACACCACTTAGAATGAAAAACGTGCTGTGAATTGAATGAGATAGAACTCAAAAGGGAACCCTTACTTCCTCCAGCCTGGCAGGAATTTTTCAGTCTCATTGACCCAACTCCAAGGCTCTATATGTAATTTCTTCCTCAGTCTGAACGTAAGAATGGCTAAAGTAAGCACTGAAAATAAATAACTTAGCAAAAAGTTGTAAAATGATCTTTTTTTTAAATAAAAGAATATATTATTGTAATTTTTTTTAAAAGTAAAATTTTCTTCCTCCAGAAAAAAAAAACCCAACAATTTTTTCTTTGTCATCTTGTGAATCCTTTGGGTTTGTATAGTCTTCATGAGTCAGTGGCTGTAACAAGAAGCCAGCTATTCTTACTTTATCAGTTCTGACCTTATTTGGCTGCTTGAGGATAAGAGAGCATAGGGATGTCTGAAAAGCAGTATTTGCTCTAAGCCTGCAGCTGTTAAAAATGGTGATCTAATTTCTATTGACTCTACTTAAGATGGTCAAAATCATTATTCAAGGAATAGCAAACATGGCTCTTTATGCCCTGAAGCCAACAGACCAGCTTGAAGTGGGGAAGCTCCAAAGGGAAGTTATTCAATGGGTACTCTAACTTGTTCAGTTTGTTAGCCACAGAAACTACAGAATAACTAGTGATCCACTTCAGAATTAAAAAGAATGTACAAACAAAAGTAAGGCCTTCAAAAATTGCAAGTTCTTCTGTGTCATGGGCTGTGTTTTGTCCAGACAATTTCATGTGATTACTAGTGGCACAAGAGTTTAAGCTTTAATGGGGTATTCCTTGTCTTATGTAAGTTTGTGCAAGCTCCCAGTTTCAGTGGGAGGTTTATTCAGTCTGTCAGACCCATAAGCAGCTGTTCTCTCTTTCCCAATGACTACTTTCATTGTTCCTCCCTAAACAGGGGTGAATCACAACTGAAAGTTCCTGTCAGCTAGGTTCTTTTATTTTTCTTTTTTTCTCCTTCCTTTTTTTTTTTTTTTTTAAGTAACTTTACAAAAGAAACAAGTTGTAAATTAAATATAGTAAGTGTCATATATACTGGGTATTACTAGGCAATGCATTCATTTATGGCTGATCAATATCTATTCCTCAATGAATATGACAGTAAACAGATTAGCATAACAAGTGTCTGCAAAATAAGTATTGATCCGTTACCATTTTCTGCAAAATAGTTATAACTGTGTTTGCCTGTAGAAAGAATTATCAATATTTAATCCAGAAGCTCTGTAGGCTCTTGTGAACAGTAATCAATAAGTCTTTATTTCTGCATGTCATGCAGATTAGCAGTGTTGACATTTTCCTGTTGTTTTTTATTTAAAGAATAGCCAGTGCTGTTAATTTTTGGTATCCACTGTAGATCACTACCTATATATCTTCACAGGGATCTCTATATACCTTAAAAATTAATTATTCAATCGCCTTACTGCAGTGCCTGGCTGAAAAAACTCAACTAAATTGTCGCTTTACACACCTGTAGAAAATGTATTCCAATGGATTTGTGTAATCTGCATTAATGAAATACGTGAAGAGAAGCAGTGCTGTGAAGGATATTGATCAAGATAGTTTGATTGTTGTTAGAATCAGGAATACAGCTCTGATCTCAGTTCTTGCCAAGGTGACTTAGTTGACATGCTATAAAATATTTATTGGATGCTTGGGATTTCGTTTAGTTATTTTCCATCCAGCATGTCCCTGTTAAAGAACAGATAAAATATTTTTGTTTGGTGGCTGCCATGACAGTTTTGCAAGTCAGTAATGTCTTCTCTATTCCTTGAACTTTGTCCTGACATGGGATACGAAGAATACTGCTGCAAATTTTCTTGATACAGGAGTAAATAGTAATCTGTCTCAGGAAAGAGTTATGCATTAAAAATGTCAGAAAGGTCTTTTTTTCCATACAAAGGGGTTTTTTTCTCGAGGGAGGGGAGTAGACTGGGAATTAATTTACGATGAAAGATTTACTCAGGCATGAACTTTTGAGGGGGCTGGTATGTCAAAGTAAGAGGCTATGCTTTATATGTTCACATGTCAAATGACCCTGAGAAATGTAATTTATTACAAATCTCATTACAGACTGATAACATAGCATGCAATTTGTGATAACTATATGGGCAAAGGGAATAAAAGTAGATGTCTTAAACGTTTATTTAATTAGCTCATGTTCCTGTTTTCTTCAGAAATACATACTGCATTTCTTTTACTACATTTTTAGTGTAATTTTTTAATGTAGTTGACCTAAGGGCTTAATAAGTAGCTAAATACTTGCAAATAAATGAAATCAAATACAAGCACAGAACTGTAGTGAAGTAAGTTTGTGAGGCCACAAGAGATTATCTGTGTAGCACAGATGATCATGGGGAGAGAAAAGAAGTCTGTAAAGGACTAGAAAAGTTAATTTACTCTAGACAGGTATTTCTTTGATTTGTTCTCTCAAAACCTTTAGCTTTTCAGTTAGAAATCCTATCCTTTTGATATCTATGATAGTACTTTCCTATCTTAAACTTGATAAATTTTTTTCATGAATATTAAATTCAGTCTCTCTTACTACACCACAAGCCTTTTTTTCGTTGTTGCCACCATAAACGAGTGTATATGATTTTTTTCTTTTGCATTTGAAGAAGCCTCTTACGTACTTAAAAGAGTGTCATCATTTTCTCTCAAGCCTTGTCCTTCTCCACCCCTCTGCACCCGTGGCTCATGTAATCTTTTCAAAGTTAGACTAAACAAATCCAGTTATTTCAGTCTTACTTAATTGCTTGTGTTTTGCAGATGCCTCATCATTCCTTTTTCTCCACTCTGGATTGTCTCCAATTTGATACACATGGTTTTTTGAAGTGCGATACATAAAACAAGGCATTAGACTTCAACTCTAGTTTTAGTAGTGCTGAGTAGAATGAAAAATATCTGGTGTCTGATGATGTTTTTGCCATTTAAGTGTTTGTCTAATATTTGCCTTTAAAAAAAAGTTTGTATTTTCTAATAGCATCGCACTGCTCATTCACCTACAATTTGTAGTCTGTTGTGGTTCCTGGGATCTGTCTTGAAGACCTATTACCTTGTCAATCCTTTGCCATCTGGTATTTCCTGTTTGTGAAAATGGTTCTTTTTCCCAAAGCACAGAGCTGTACAATAAACTAACTGAACTGCACCCTCTTTCTCTTTCTTTTTAGGACCATGTTTTCAGTCTACCAAGGTCATTGGGAATTCTGACTTTGTCCTCCATCAGACTTGTAGAGATCCCATCTTAGCATTATCTTAGAAAGCAACACACTTTCAGAGACCTGTTGTGCCACTAATGCTTGGTGGAGTGGTGTCTGCTTGGTCTGGAGCAAGACAGGACTGCAGCATCTGGACTTTGTTGATTTATTGATAGCTAGGGGTAAAATGCTGTGCTGAATAAATCTGTTGGTTAGTTACTGAGGGTGTGCTATTCTTAAAAATACTGCTTGGAATCCGTGTAGTTTTCACTTTCAGTTATTTCATTTCAAGCTTAAGTGTCATGGGTTTATAATCTTCAGATGGAAATTTCACCAAAAAAATTTTACACCTTGGTTTAGGGTAGAGGCTGTCTGGCAAAGGAGGACCACATCTGCAGTGAGTTGTAACAGTATACTAACAGCTTAGTCATGCCACAAAAAAGTCAGCATTTTCATCTTGCTCTCCACCAAAAAATTCTATAAAATTTGAAATTCTTTTGTCTTTTCTAATTTATTTGCTTATGAGATAACCAACATGGAAAGGGTTTCAGACAGCATATTTGATTCCAGTACTACTCTTTCAGTATTGGAGATTTATGGGTTGGTTAAGAATTAGTCACTAAAGGAAATTGTGAGTCATTCTGAATAATGAATAAATTTGGTTGCATACAGTTTGTGAAAAAGAACAAAGGGAGAAATAAACTTTAAAAATGTTAATTTACTCAACTCCAAGAGGACTCCAAGTCATCTTTTAGACCTTTATAGACCAGGGAACAGAAACAAATGTTTCTGGGCTTAACATAGAGTCCAGAAAAAGTCAAAGATAGAGTTAGGATTAGACTTCTTAGCTGTTTATTTTTTGGTTTGATGATGTTTCTAGTTTTGTTTCCACATTTGTTTGTGTATTTAGAGCTCTTGAGGGTAGGGGTATGGATGGAGGGCCTTAGAGTGCCATGCAACTCTCAAATTGCAATACCAACAGGCTTACCAATGAAGGGAAAAGGAAAACAGTGACAAGAACAGCAGTGATGACAGGTCGAGGCTTAGGGTGCAGTACTTGAAATTGCTTTGCAATTTGCCTTGACTGTGGGGTTAGACACAATTACAATCCTGTTGTACTGACAGCTAATTTCAGAACACAATACAGCATAGATCTGGCATAACAGAATGAATATTAAATGCAGAACATAAAGCACTAAGCACCTTGTAAGCAAATCAGAATGGTAGGCTGAGCACATGCTGAGTTTGGGTGTTTATCTTGGACCACTGACTTAAAAATTAAATGATGATTCTTTATATAGGTCTACCAGCAGGAAATGCCAGAAATGTGTGAGACGAAAGATTATCCACAACCCAAACAGTGGGTGCAAACACAGAAAATCAAATAAAAAGAGTAAACTTTAGAAGTATGAAAGACAAACTTGAGGAAAAGAAGTGGGCAAACTGAACACTAATAGTCCTTATATTCAGCTGAAGGTCTGATTTTTTCAGTTCTCTCAAAAGCACAGATGACCCATAAGCAAGTCTGTAGTAAAAGGGGCTGAAGAAGGTCCACAATGAAGCTTTCAAATTAAAATAAAAATAAAAGCTGAAAGGTTATGAGCAATAGTAGAAAACAGACCCCAAAATATTTCACAAGACCATGAGATTTTTCACATAAGAGGGCCAGAGCAATAAGCAGTAATTACATGTTTCTGGGAGTTAATACTGCTGAGTTGCTAATACTTTAGCATAGAGTGCTTGCGGCAGCAATTTTTTGGTTCACCTTATTTTAGAACAGCAATATTAGGAAATTCTGTAAATACTAGTTTACTTGTGTGTGTGCTCACTTGCTTTTGCCTTCTTCCCATTGGTTCTGTCAGGAAATATATTTGGAGGAAAGATACTCCAGCTTTAGAAGAAAGGAGGTTTTTGACTTTGGTTTGGTGTTTCTAACGGACTGATCAGAACCCTCTGTAGCTTCTGTGTGGGCTTCTACACCTATTTGTGACTTTGTAGACTACAAGGTAAAAGTGTATTCTGTTGCTTAGTTGTATTTTAACTTGAAATATTGTGGGTATTTTGTGACTAGGCTAGTTGCCGTGGAAAACTTCATTTGATAGTACTTACTTTTTGTTATTAGTAACAATGTCTTTCAGATTACTTGTTCAGTTACAGCTTGCATCACTATGACTCACCAAAATTCCTGCTTTGCCTGACTGGAGTGCTAGACGGTTTGAGCAAAAAAGTTCCCAGCTTCTTCCTGGAGCCTGAGCCTGGGGTTTTGCCTTTCTTTTGTCTAAATACAGAAAGCTCACAGGCCGTCCACGGTGCAAAGTTCTCCCTCCCAAAGTCCTGGTTAGATTTACTGCTGTATGAATGTCAGCTACACGGCACATAATTGGCCAAGATGAGACCTCCCACAAGTGCTGCCTGCATGAGCAGGGTTTATGGGGTTGAAAAGAAATATTTTCCTTGGAAAACAGAAACTGTAAAAATCAACACAAAAAATAAGTAAACTCCAATTTAGACTAATCCGGATTTTTTTTTTCACACTGAGCAGAGACTTCTGTTATGGTGGACTGTGAAAACTGGAGTACACGAGGCTGATTTGAATCATCTGTCTGAACAACAGTTTCACAAGGTGGTGTTGTCCAAATTTGAGATACCAGGTTCAAGTTCAAATGCATCTATTCTGAATTCTTTATAGGTCTTTATTGTTAAACCTGGTTTTCTGTAATTGGGAAAGATTGAAAACTAGCTGGTTCTGGGAAGAGTCATTCAGACATGAAGTTTGGTTCTGCCATGGTTAGCCCAAGAAATAATCTGTCTTAGAGTATAAAAATTTTTGAGGGAAAAATCCACTTTTTAGTTACCCTGGCTTGCTTGCTGAAGTTCTCAGTAAATCAGCCTTTCTCTGCAGTTTCTGGTCAGATTTAGTATGCAAGGGTGTGCCTCCAAGATACTCACATGAAAGCCAAAGGCTGGTTTTCAAACACACTGCATCCCATCTTCTTGAAAAAGCAGTCGCTACACAAGTACAGCACCACTGTTTCCTCTTCCTACACCTATTGAAAACATCTTTTCAGTGCTGTTTCATTTGGTTTGTTCACGGTTTTTTTAGTTTCTACCTATAAATTCTTATCTCTGCTTGTTTGAACTACTTGCAGTGAAAATAGGCATATTCTTCGGGAACTCATTAGACAATTCAAAAACTTGAGTCTTTACCTCTGAGGGTCCCATCCGACACAATAGATACTACCACAGCAATAAAAGACTCCAAGCCTCTCCTACAGTAGTCTGAGGTATTTTTCATGCATTTGAAAATGACTAGAAGACAATTCACAATTTTTTAATCAAAATTGTCATACTTGGTTTCCCCTTATCCTGGAGTTGTGCTGTCAGAAAAGCTAAGAAATAAATCAGTGTTGTAGCTTAGATGGGTTTGAGCAATGACAGGGAAATAATTAGAGCACTTCACTGCAGCACCAAATGTGATGAGAGTATAATCTGTATGTGGATGCAGTTATATGCAGAATCTGGTATGAAAGCCCCTGTCCAAGTCCTGTGCTCGTGCTCTCCACTCTGTACCTCAAAGTGTCTTGACCCAATTTCAGATTAGATTTGCTATCTGGGCTTTTTGTATTATCACAGATGAAATACTAAGCAAAAGTTTTGTTGTCAGCTGCTGGTAGTTATCCCTCCCCAAGCCACCAGGAGCTGCTGGAGCTTTTGCTAAGCTTGTCTCTGCTGCAACTTTCTTTTCACTCAGCTGTATATCTTGCAGTATGCCTGCAACTCCTTATCTAAAAACAAGATATTGTCAGTAAAAAAAGTGGACCAGGATGGTTAAATCTTGTGAAGATTTTATTACATCTGCATCTGCAGCTTGCTGTTGATAGAACAGAGGATTCATTTTTGATTTGAAAAAGGTAGTAAGTTAGAAGATTGTACCACTTTTTTCCTATCACTGATAAAATCATGATTATTTTCTCTTGAATTCATTTCTATGGCTTTTAGAAGACTAACATAGTATATTGTTCCCAAAAGGAATGAGTTCAACCAAAATAATCAATTAAAATCAAATAGAAAAGAAAGTCTAATAAAAAGAGGCTGCTTTCAGCCTTCCTGTGAAGAAAGGCTGTACCTTAAACCCTCTGTTCAAAAGTTTTCACCCCAGAGGCTGTGTCTGTCTTATGTAGTGATGCTCAGCTCCCACATTGGGCTATTATTTTTACCTTTTACTGTTTGGATATACTCTTTATTCTCATCAGGTGTCCATATTTTATTGCATGCATTTATATATCCATTGGAGGTAGCACAACTATAAAAAAAGTTGACAGAAGAGATTTAAATGGTTGTATTTAGTTCCTGAGAAACATTCTTCAGACTTTTTCTGAAGTCACTGATCCCCAAATCACCTCAACATTTCACACTGTTGTTCATCATATAGTCCACAGTGGTGTACAATTCTTTCTGTGCCTGCTTAACAATAGGAAGTTGAGAAGATACCATTTTGGCTGTCTTCTTTCCTCTCTGAATTACTACCTGTTTGTTTGGGGCTTTTTTTTTGAAATACAAAAGCTTACATAATCTTCCTTCCCCATGCTTTTTGTCAGTGTTTTCATTTTATATGAAAATATGAAATGCAGCTGTGAGTACCACTTTGACATCACGCTATTTCTTTTTTTAGTGTCTAGTTGTTGTTTCCTACTGTCTCCTTTTCTCTTAACAGCTGCCTCCTTAAATAATAATATCCTTTATTCAGCTACTTGTGCATGGTCTGCATGATAGCTGTTTTTCAATTTCTGTAATAATAATGTGCCTGACTGGAGCCTTCCTAATCTTCGCAGCATTATTTTTCAAGCAAATATTTTCTATTATGTGTAAAATGTGTGAAGATTTCCTTCTGAAGACATTTCATTTGTAAATGCATTTTCTGTTTAGTGTGTTTTTCTCCAGGAGCTGTTTCTGTTCCATTTCCTACCATCAACAGCATAGATAGAAGATGTATTTGTTTGTGTCTTATGTTATCCCTGAAAAGTTAACTACAGTAAAAGTGGTCATGTTTGTTGTTGGTAGTGGTGTTGTGTTTGCTTTTTTTTCAGTTGAAGCATTTTAAAGTATCTGAAGCATTGTAGGTCACAGAAGGAAAAGATAGTGCAGGCAATCTCATTTGATTGATAATTCTGTATTTATCTCCAATGCCTTTTAATCCATATATCTTTAAAAGATGATGTCACCAACATCATGTCGAAGAAAGAATGGCAAACATCTGACTACCCAGCAGACTTAAAGGTGCTTTTGATATCTAAATTTAATTTATTTCTGGAAGTGAAATAAATACAGATTTGCCATAATTTTGCAGAAAAAATAGAATTGAAGTTTTCTGCTAGGAACAGAATTTCAACTTTGAATATGTCAGTAAAACCTAAGAGATGGATGTAGGTGCCTAACAGCAGTATTTGGAATCTGGATTTTTTGATTTCTTGGATAATTTTCAACTTTTCCTTCTGCCAATGCCTATTCTCCATAAGTCTCTTAATGCCTCTTTCCGTAGGGCCAGAAAGGATCCTAAACACACTTTTTCTTGAGGTATTTCTGGCCCTTGATTAGCAATGGTTTTTAAAATTGTTTGATAGCTATGCTGAAAAATCACTAGCCAATGCTAAACCTCTCTACACTAACCCTGAAGGAGAAGTGTATCATGACTGCTGGAAAACATGTGCTTAACTTGATAGTGACCTAAGATAGACTAGACCATTGACTCTAAATGCTGGGCCGTTTTAAAGATGCAGTATGGAGCAGAGAACATGAATGGTCCCTCTTTCTCTTTTCTCCTCTTCGTTATGTATTAACTACCCCAAAGGATGCCTTGGCCACAGGTTTTCATTTTGGCATCATAGGTGTCTTATGTCCAGCCCCAAAAATCAAGACTCTGTTGTTGGATTTTCTTGCTAAATTTCATCTAAATAGAATTAATATTCTTACTTTCCAGTAATACCTTTCACCCCTCCCAATTTATTTTCATCAATATTGTATTTGTACTGATTTTTACAAAGTTCAGATCTGTATAGTTATATCAGTTGTCAGCAGTATCTGTTATTTCACCACTTCAACTATGAGTATATGTTATAATCTAAAGCCTTGGAATTTATCCTAAATGTCATGTTGCATCCTTGGGCTCATTCACAAAAATGAATTGAAAAGAAATTTAGTTGTGATCATGATTCCTGTCCTTGAATATAAGCCTCAAAAAGATCATCTGATCCAAATTTTCATGGATAAGGGAGCCTAGATGAGATTACATAGCACCCTGTCCAATTGCATCTTGAAAGCCTGATATGATGGGGACTCCACGACATCCCTGGGGATATTGTTCCCTGAAGTAAAGGGTTGTTCTCAGTGCAAAAAAATTATTTCTTAGGTTGAAATGAAACCTGTAGCCATTGCACCTTTTCATCTCTCTTTCTTCATAAAGAGAAAGCTTATGCTGTCTTTTTAATGTCCTTTAAATACTGAAAGACCCTGATGAAGTTCCCACTGTGTTTCCTTTTCTCCAGGGAGATGAGACCTGAATCCTTCAATCTTTCTTCACAGGCCAGGTTCTTCAGGCCTCTGGCCATCTTTGTGGCCCTTCTTTCAAACTATCTCCAGTCTCTCCACATCTTTCTTGAACTGTGGGGGCCAGAACTGAACACAGCATGCCAGATGCGGCATGACAAGTGCTAAGATTAGGATGATCATGTTTCTGTCTCTGCTAATAATGCCCCTGCAGATGCAGCCCAGGATCCAATTTGTCTTTGCTACCACTACTCTGCTGACTCATGTTCAGCTTGCTGTCTGCCAGGACCCCCAGCATGGCCACTGTGTCTCCCCAGCCATGCGGATCCTAGTTGGTACTGGGCTCTTTGGTTATCCTGACCCAGGTGCAGAGCTTTGCTCTTGCTTTTGTTAGATTTCATGCTAGCCCGCTGTATTAGTTTCAGCCCGAGCAGATTTCTCTGTAAGATGCCTCTAGCTCTTCTGATATGTCCACCTCAACACACAGTTTAGCATCATCATCATACATAGTGAGGGTGCTTTCAATCCCATCATCCAAGTCATTCATGAAGATGATGATGATGTTGAACAGTGTGGTACTCACTACTGATCCATGGGGGACTGCACGACAGGCTGCCAGCATGAGAAAAAATCCCCTATTATTTCTCAACCTACACTTCTAGAAGTCCATACCTAGCAGAGTTGGTGTTGTGTTGTTTTGGTGTTCCACCCGCCCCCCGCCACCTCCCCCCCGCCCCAGCATATTTAAAATCCAGTCAGTAAATAAAACAGAGTATAGCTTTTGCTGGTAGAAGGCAAGAGAGGGGAGGACTGATCTCCTCCTATGATCTCTCACCAATTTTGAAGGCGCAAATATTTGGGACGATTAAAAGTCAGTGTTATTTTCTTTCAGTTATTGCCTGGACAGAAGTATTGATGTAAGATCAACATTAAGGAAATTTAGTGTGATTTCCCAATAAAGCTCTGTAAAGAGAGTAGGTATTTTGATTGGCTGTTGTCTTGTCTTACTTTAATTTTCAGATATGTGTGAGGACACAAACTCAAGTAATGCAAAATATTTCAGTTGAAGGAGAAATGGGGAGTCCCTCTGCTCTCCTTTCCTTCCCACATGTCCTGTGTGCCCAGGAGGGGCTAGGAGAGGGAGTGTAAGGATCTGCAGAGCTTTTGAACAAGCAGAAAAGTGACATCCTCAGAAGCAGCCTGGCACCAGGGCAGTGTGTGTGGGAGAGATGGTGGGGAGCAGGAAAGCACTCCAGAGGTGCTTCCGCTTTTTCTGTGAAGAGCCCTGGGTAACTCACAAACAGAATATTGGTTATCTGCTTGTGACTGGGAGGCAATATCACTTGTGTGGTAGTTCTTTCAGCAGCATGATTCTCCTGCCAATTAAGGGGTATAATAAACTACTTCATTCCCTCCCTCCCACAGAATTATAGGATAGTTTAAGTTGGAAAGGTCCTTTAGAGGTCCTCTAAGACTATTAAGTCCACCAATAAACCATGTCCATCTACACATCTTTTAAATATCTTCAGGGATGGTGACTCAACCCCTTCCCTGGACAGCCTCTTCCAGGATTTGACAACCCTTCTGGCAAAGAATTTTTTCCTAATATCCGATCTAAAACTCCTCTGGTACAACTTGAGGCCATTTCCTCTTGTTCTGTTGCTTGTTACCTGGGAGACCAATCCCCACCTGGCTACACCTTCCCTTCAGGGACCTGTACAGAGTGATAAGATCACCCCTGAGCCTCCTTTTCTTCAGGCTAAACAATCCCAGCTCCCTCAGCTGCTCCTCATAAGACCTGTGCTACAGAATCAAGGCACTTTGAAAAGATCCCCTGGAGCATTCTCTTTTTCTCATCTGAGCTGCCCCAGCTCTCTCAGACTCTCCTTATATAAGAGATACTCTGGTCCTGCAGCCATCTGAGTGGCCCTGCACTGGACAATTGCTTCAGTATGTCCACCTTCCTCTTGAACTGTAGAGGCCAGAACTGGACACAGCACTCCTGATGCGATCTCACCAGTGCTGAGTAGGGGGAAGGGTCTCTCACTGGACCAGCTGGTGGTGCTTTTCTTAACCCATAAGGATGTAGGTCTTTCTTGCTCTTAGGGTGCATTAGAATAGTTTCATACTTGAAAAGCAGGAAGGCCTGCCCAGTAGTCAGTCTTCTGACCAGCTGTTGAGAAAGCTGTTCCATGGAGTTGAAAACATATTCTGCTACATGAGCTGATTTTCAAATGCACTAGGGCTTACAGTCTTTCATCTTCCTGTCAGGACATTCTACACAGCACAGAAAGCAGCTCAGCAAGCAGAATATAAGCCCCAGGTGGCAAAGCCTGAATAATGAGTTAAATATAACTTTATGAAATAGCTCTAATGGCCATGGCAAATAGTACTCTTTTGTTTGGGATTTTTTACTTACTTATTTTTTGTTTTTACTTTTACTTACTGTCAATAAGACAAAATGCAAAGAAAGAGAACCATACATGTGGAAGCAGATTGCTTTTCCTGGCAAGTGATAAACTTAGAATTCTTCTCTATAACTGAGCCATGCCCACACAGATACATCATCATTACTTATTTTTGCATCTTTCCATTGCCAATAGGAAATATAAAAGTGCTGCTGTATGAATGTCTCTGTCCTCACACACTTCTCTGGCAGCAGAAGTATAGGTCTTCTAACATTGCAGCCACTGTAACTCAAGATATAACAAATCTCTTCTCTGTTTCTAGATGTGGTAATTATGACATACAGGAATTAAAAAAATTCTCAAATCTCATCCTATTTAGATTACTGGGTAGCAGGAAGAGTGTAGTAGAATTTTTAAGGTGTGTTTTAACACAAATAATATTTAATATAAAAAAGAGTAAGAAAACCGAGAAAAAATTAAGGGAAAAAATAATGTTTAGGAGAAAAAAATGTAGAGGACTGTCATAACAAAAGACCTGACAAAAATTATAAATAATTTTTGCTGGTGAAATTACGGTTGTGTAAGAACTTGATTTGTCCTAATGTGTTCCAGCCTTCTCTGAGCAACTAAGAGCATGATGGCATCATACAGAAATGTGGCTAAATACAGAGCCTTTTCTTCAAAGGCTTAGTTTGTGTTAAAGCATTATAAAAACAATTGTTTTTATATCTGTTTTCCTTGTGAACTGACTGAGTAGTCCTTAAATGCCATCCTTTAACTCAGTTCTCAAATCAGAGGGACTGATTTAAGATGAGGGATGGATCTGTGCTTGGAAGATTTGAAGAGCCCACCAAGGGAAAAGCCTTACAGAGCACCAGCCAGGGAAAGGGTAAACCAGACAATAGCAGAATTTAGAGTCAGCTGTCAGCTTACTGATGACAGCATATGGGAAATTAATAACATAGAGCTGAAATACAACCATCGGCAAAGCCTGGTCTGCTCTTAGTTTCAGAGTTTAAGTTGTGAGAACATAGATTGTCTATGGACAAAAACAGATGATTTAGACTTCAAGCCTGAGAAGAATTTTCTCTTTCACTGGCCTCTGATGAATTAAAGGATCTTGGAAGCTCGGTTCTAAGGAAATGGTGATTGCTGTAACCTGTATGTTTGCATTTTAAGGAGTAGCCCCAGAGAGTCCATACCAGAGCCGTTCTTCCTTATCTGTGAGCTATAGAAAAAAGTGCCACATTGTTTCTAGCTTCAGTTTTCTTCAGCATTAAGGGAAGATGAACAGATGAAAGTGGGAGTAGAGAACTGGTTACAGAATGCTATGAATGGACAGATTTTGGAGATCACAGCTTGGATTTAAGAGTGGTTGAAGACTAAATGGTTTCCCTGATACTAAGAACTAAGTTTGTGAAAGAAACATATCACCAAGCACTACCAATTTCATATAGATCATGTGTGTCATGGATTTATATTTTAGTTAGATTAGCCAGAGGACACAATAAGCAATTATGCTTCCTCTATGCCAGTTTTATGATGTCTTTGAGAAAATACATGATGCTGATCATATAGAGCACATTGTATGAAAATACCTTGAATAAATATAAAATAGCAGAATGTATTAGAAGGGTGCAGTATTTTTAATTCTCTATTGGTAGCCTGAAATTTGGATTTGTAGTGTTCAAAAACTCTGGTGTGCAAGCAGATGCAGATTAGCAGATGGGGCTGAGGGACAGGGGATACACGTTGAGATATTTGGCAGCTTAAGCCTAGTGATAAAAAATATTCATTTATTTATGTATTATCCATGAATATAAAGTTATTTGAAACAATCTTTTGAAACCCAGTTGCACACAAAGCACTGAAAACCAGGATAACAGTACTATGTAGCGCTTTAAAAGAAGTTTGTTTCAACATGAACTCTTTTCTTATCTCTAAAATCCTACTTATCCTGAATACATAACTAAGACAGAAAACCCCAAAGAAAATTACATAATAAGAAGAAAATAAATTGAATTATTTCGAAGAGCAGTTCTTGTTACTATCTTCCTCTTTCATCTTTTAAATTCTCTGTGACTTAACCTCATTTCTCAACTTCTGATTCGTCTGATTCTTGCCTGACATTACAATGAAGCGGACAGAGTGTGCATCAAATACCAATTTTAACTTCATCTGTACTTTATGTAAAAAAGGATCTTTTTGTAAGAGCTGTACAGAAGCTTGGCAAGAGCTCAGGCATAATATCCACGGCTCCAAAGAGAGGCTCAGGCTTCATATTGCCAAATCCTTGAGGCAGAAACATTGTCCCAGTTTGTGCCCACCCAAGAGTGGTGGAGGGTCCTTCTGTGCTGGAAGCAATTTGAGTTTGCCTCTAGGAGTATTAGTCCATGTATAGGTTTTCTAAGAAGATGACCTTTCTGAATATCTAATAAGCTTAATTTTTTTCTTGTCTGAACTAGTATTTCTGTTCTATGTGTAATGCCATGTACCTGCCCATATGTGGGCACAGAAGTGAAGGAACTGTATTTTTGCCATAGTGTTCTACAATAGTTTCAGTTTATATTCCTGTATATTCAATTAGTTTCTCCCTTGTCCTGATGTCCTCATAACAACAACAACAAAAAATCCTTATTTTACAGAAAGAGAAAGAAATATTTTAATTTTTGAAGAATGCACAGTCTTACTGAATCCCTAAATGAAGCAAAAAATTAATTCTAATTAAAATTAGCTGAGTTACTGAAAATTATGAATTATTTTTGATTGCCTTGTTTTTCATTAGCTTTTTCCTCAAACTGGAAATCATTGTGCAACTCAGGACAATCTGGTCGGTGCTCAGTCAGCTCCCTTTCTGCTTCCTCTAACAGGTAGCCCAGCTGTTTGGTCAAGGATGACTGTGAGAAAGAAGCTACAATTTTCACAACCATGTGAAAAGGACAAGGAGCCCGTGACATTGTATCACAAGACAGGGAACAGCAGTTGAGGACAACAGGCAATGATCAGCATGGGGTGAAGTTTGAAAGGAAAGGATGCAGCAGTGGGTAGCAGTCTCAGAAGAATTTAGGATCTTTAAGAAGATCCTTTGTAGATAACACTAAATGAATTAATGCTTAAGGTCCTGCATAGTTTATTTGTTATGATTTCCTTTATAGCTTAGCAATTATAAGGCATTTAATTAGTTGTTTGCTATATCATTAGACCTCACGTCAAATGACCAAGTTGTCATGGGTTAGCATAGTTTGAGTTTTTGAGGAAGACTCCTTCAGCCTCGGAAGTGATTTTTTGCACAGAGGTGCTTACAGTTTCCTCTAGACCTGACCTAACCAATCAACTGGCTAGTTGGAATATGGACAACTTCTTTAAGCCACTTAAGAAGCTTGGTACGCCTCTGTGATACACATTTAAGAACGAACAGAGCCCGGAAAGCTCTCTCTGACTTCCGGCGT
>VXAD01005291.1:0-12418 GCA_013399195.1 Dicrurus megarhynchus | reverse complement strand
AAGCAGTTGTGGGGAAAGCTGCAAGTTGAGGGAAGGGACTTTCACAGGCAAGGAGAAACCATTCCGGGCGGCCTTGCTGTGACACTGAGCCACAAGAGAACTGTTTAACTGTTTTCGTGTGGAGATGTCTCCATAGCATGAGCAAGAGAGACTCCTCTCCCTAGGTGGACTGAGAAAGTTCTTCTAGAGATGGTAAACTGACTCTGGAAAACCTTGAGGGTTGTTTTTTCATGTTGTTGGTGGGAGGAGGAGAAGAAGGTGGGGGGAGGAGAAGTGTTCTGAAGGTTTAGTCTAACTTTTTTTTCTGCTTTTTTAGTTCTGTTAATAAACTTCTTTATGCTTTTAAGGTTTAAGTTTTGTGCCTGCTTTGCTTTTCTCCTGGTTCTTATCTCACAGAAGGAAAATAAGTAAGTAATGGGCATTTTGAACCAAACCACTACACTAAAATTGGTGTTTCTGCCCGGTTACCCAAACTGAACCCGCTACAAGAAATAAAACATTAGCTTCATTTTACACTTCCAATGCATTAAGTAGAAGTGGTGTCATTACAAAGCATGATTTCTGTGCAATGATTGTGTCTCCTTCAAAAAATAGTTTGAAGTCTCAAAACCTTTGCCAGATACATTCAGGAGAGTAAAGATAAGTTTTAAAAATAGGCGCAAAGCTAATTAAGAGTTAAATGGTATGGGAGTAAGAGGTCAGTTCTGTCTTCAAAAGTTTAATAGCAGGACACCATGTGGCTCTGTACTTAGGCTATTTATTGTGTCTCTAGACATACTAGTAACCTCAGTCAGTCTGAAGATTAAAACAGGGGGCTAGTATGGCCAAGTGCCACGTTTTGAGGAATTATCTCTGTGCAGAAGCCAGCCAGCACCTGGTATGAGTGAGTAATGAACAGAAGTGTCCCTCAGGTCTGGGCGAGTGCCATCGCAGCAGCACATGAGAGCTTTGCAGTTGCTTGGGTGAGAAATGAGAAGGCCAAAACTGGGTCACTGGTGAGAACCAGCCACGTTTTTGGAAACCAGCACTAAAATAAGTGGAAGTATTCACTGTGGGCATAAAACAGCACATAAAAGGTGCAAAGATAAAATGCAATAGAAGGTGCAAAACAACACATATGGTTGGTAAGCCTTGGTACTTTTAAGATGACTGTGAAATCAGTTTTGAAGACAAGGCAGCTTTTTGCAGCTCTGTTTTCCACATGGATTTTACATAAGAAATGTCTAAGCTTTATGTTAGTAATATTTAGCAAAGAGTACTATTCAATGCTTACCTGTATTTCGTCTTTTTAAATGAGCAAATTATATTTTCAAAAAGCAACCTTTTATACAAGATTGTGTAATACAAGATGCAAGAGTAACGTTGATCATATTTTAAGGTAAAATTTTTGAAGTCCTCATATTTTTATTTACTTCTTATTCAGGTTGCCTCCTGAATTACAGAAAGTATAGAGAATAGAAGATACCAGGAAAATACTCCTCTCCAAAGCTTTATTTCTCTTTTTTTTGCAAAGGTATTGAGTGGATTCTACAAAAGCCTTGTCAAGTTCCCAGTATATTACACTTTAGTCAATCTGTAATTCTTCCTGTCCCCCATGTAACTTCTTCATGAACTCTCTGGTGCTCCTCAGGCAATGAGAAAGGTGACAGTAAGTTCAGCTCAATAAAGTCTACAGCTCTTCTTCTTGCCTCGCACTAAGAAAATTGAAAAACATCTGTCTTTCAGACATGTGTCCTGGTTCCATTTCCTGTTCATTGTCCTGGGGTCTGGAGTGAGCATTTTTGCATGTGCGTAATTCTCTCTCTTCGTATACTTTTATTATTAATGTTGTTGCTGTTACTATTCATTGTCTTATCTCATTGCTTTTTCCAGTAAATTGTTCTTATCTCAACACAGGATCTTCACCTGCTGTGCCACCAATTCTGCTCTCTGACCACCTGTGTCGGGGTGGGAACTGAGGAGGGGGAAGGGGGAGCAAGAAAGTAGTGGTTTGGAAAGTCTCAGTGGAAGAACTAAATCGGGGCGTACCATTCCTAAATTATGATACTGCAAAGAAAAATATTATTTTAAAAGGTATTTAAACTGTATTTAAAATTCCAAGGAAAGTCACATGTATTAGAAAGCCTATTGAATAGTTACTGTTTAGGATTAACAACACACCAGTCAGACATGAACTGTTAAACTGAGCTTTGTATTTCCTCTTAACCTTGACTGGGTTCCTTCATAATTCCTTGGTGATTAAATTAATTTCGCATTTGCATAAAATTAGTAGAAGATCCAACACTCTTTCTACTTTCTCTTTGCATTTTTTGAAATACAAAATATTTTTAATCTTGGTTATTTGAAAATGATTTAAAAAAAAAAAATTAGTATCAGCTGGCAAATTGACTGTGAAAAGTCAAGTGTTCAATAAAATGTTATCTAATGCAAGAGGAGCTAGTCAGGCTGCAACAAACTTTTCAAGTGCCTGCTTCCACAGAAAAAGGGAGAAAAACCAAGATATTTACTGTCAAAACAACTGGGATTTTTTGAAAGATCACAGAAAATTAAATGTTCCTATGTGTACCATATAAACTGATGCCTTTCTTCTCTTGCCCTTACATATGTGAATGCCTCAGCTATCCCCATGAAATCTGTGCACTGTGATACGTGCCTTTGGATAACTAATCGTGTCATCAGTAACACTGGGAGAATAGTCTGCGATTTCTCACAAAGTCTGGATGGTCACATTGAGTTGATGGAGGTGAGCTTTTGGGCAACTCGGACATTTCCTCTCTCTCTCAAATGCATTTCAACAACCAAAACAGCAAGCATAGCATTGGCTGTGAATAAACACTTCAGGGATGTCAGGCAGTAATTATAGGCATCATAGGCAATAAACTTTATAATTTGCCTCTGCATAATTTAATTTAATCTGCCCAACAATGTTCTTTGCCATATCCTTTGTCTTTCCATCTTTTGTGAATGTTACAGTTTGCACACTGCAGGGCTCTTACCTAGTGGTGCGTAAAATCCAGCATGTTTACATAGTGTATTTGCTGCTCCTTCAGGGGTTAGCCCTGTCAAAACCAGTCGTTCACTCATCGAATCACATGTGTCTGCAGCCCCTGCTTCTTCTTTGAGGGATCGTTAAATGCCTTGGTGATGGTAACCTTTGAGGGCTGGGTACACCTGAGCATTTAGGAGCTCTTCTCTGATGCCAGCTGAATAGCCTGTGCAGCTCAATATGTTCTTAAACTCATCAAAGCACCTGAAAATGGCCTGCTGTTTTAAAACAGGAATCTGTTTCTTGAGCTCTGGCCTTTCAGTAGTAGGGGCGCTAGTACAGTGTTTGGAAACAGAAATGTACATTAAATAGGTAACTATGGACCATATACATTTGTACCAAACATAAATAGTAGCAAGGACTTGAATTCTGAGTTGAAACTCATCTTAATTACATCTTAATACACATCAAAGACATGTAAACGTAGACTGTCATTTCTCTTTGACCATATGTTCCAATGCTTGTGTGCAGCATCCTGCCTTGCTGTCATATGCCCATCTCAGTATCTGTGGGTTTGTATTGGTGCTCACATGTGTTATGGCATTCCCAAATCCTCTGTCGCTTTTCCATCTCCAGCTATTCTTTCCCTGTTCTCTTCAGTCCCTGTAAACCCTCTGTGGACATCCTACCCACAACAGCTCCCAGGCAGATGCTTGGTGGTACAAAGGTGAGTTTGGCAATTCCAGCATGGCTGGATCATCTGACCTCATCTCCAAGCAGAATTACCACTACTGTCAAATCATAGTCCATGCTGCTCAGTAAGGGTCTCTCTTGCATGCATTATGTAAGAGTATTTCCCAGCTGAGCACTTTCCAGTGAATTAAGATGTATTGTATAATCATAGCTAAATAATTCTAAATGTGTACTTTTTGGGGACTATTTCATAATAAGTAAAAAACATACTAGATGAAGCACGAGGAACATGTACAATGGTAATTTAAAACAAAACAGACACCTTCTTTTGTGTGATTTATCATCCATGACTTTTGTCTGGACTTTTTTACAGCGGAAACTTAAAACACTTATTACTTTAACCAGTAAAAATTCTTGGGTTAGGACATTAATGATTTCCGGGCAAATTAAATATTAAAAGCAAAGTCTGTGAAGTGTAGCTTAAAATATCTGAAGCTAAGATTCAAAAAGAGAGATCTTATCTGTGAGGTGTCTGTATGGGGGTATGTGTGTGTGTTTGTGCAAGCCTGCCAGCACAAATGATTCAGGCTCGTTCAAGAATGTGCAAAATATTAAGAACAGAGAAAGGGCTGAGGAAAGATTTGTCAGTGATGATAATATCAGAAGGACGCGTCTTCCTTTATCTTTCATGAAAGAAAATAATTAAAAATGGCAAGAACTGACTTCCAGCTTTCAGTCCAAACCTAAAGAATTAGTCCTAAAATACCAGCACTAGGAAATGTAATTATAAAGAGCCACTGCAGATGCTACAGAGCCTTTTGCGGAGTGCTGAACACTCCCCAGGCAGAAAAAAAATTTACATCAGAAGAAAATGAGATGAGAGATGGAGAGAAAGTAAGTCATGTCTTGCAAAGTGGGTCCCTGTAGGCTGCTGTGCAAATGAAATGCAACAGATAAAAAATTCTCTCTTCTTTCTTGGAATCATTTATTTGTTTACTGAAATGAATTTCTAGCTCTTAGTTCTTGTGAAATTTTAGTAGCAGAACTGCCTTTTAATTCTTTTTAGACAAAGCCTTGAAAGGCCTTTAAGCAGAACTTCTTGCCTCAAAGCAATGTACAGCAGTTCTCAAAAGAGGTGTGTTGCCAGCTGTCTTCAAACAGCATAATGGTAGCATAATAAACATTCATCGATAGACTGTTGCAGATCTGAGAATAAAGTGAGAATAAGTTTTATTCATGTTTAAAATGCCAAATTCTTTGTGTTAGTAAAAAAATTGTTTCCCTGAGTTGTATATTTTTGTACATCCTTTGGTTCTGAGAACAATGATGTTGAAGTAGAAGAGGTCTAACCTAGGGGTTAAAAGACTGGTAGTGCTCTGTGTTACTTTACTGGGTATCCCTGAGGTAAGTTACCTAGGCCTCTAGTCTATAAAATGCTTGCCAATGGTCTGGGACAGAACTCACATTTTAGAAAAGGAATAATACAGAGAGAGGAAATCTGCTTTTATGCAGGCAAGCCTCAGAATACCATCCTCAAATGATGCCTTGATTTAGGAAGCCTTTTTAAAAGGAAAAAACCCCAATTGTTCTACCATTCTTCCAAGTACTTTGTTCTTGAGAGCTGTTAAGTTTACTATGGCTCACTGTTAGCAAGGGAGATTTCTTCCTGCTTGATTGCAGTGAAGTTACATGTCCATTTCTTGGCCTTTGCAGGAGCCCGCACAGCAGGAAGCAGCTGAGAATTGGCAGGAAGCACTCCTTTGGACAATTCACTGAGATCAGGAAATCCATTACAGTGTTTTGAGGAGCAGTTTGAAATGGTGTGCATAGTTAACTATGGAACAAAAATGTTAACTCCAGCAGGATTAAAATAAACTGAGTTTGAGAAGGTGGGTGTTCTTAACCTCAGTATTTGTTTCAAGAGCAGGAGCCTTATAAGAGCTATATGATTTGGATTACATACATCATTTCCTCTCCTTAGCATTGCGCAGGTCCATCCATGTTATTCCTGATCTTCAGCACTGTGCTCTGCAGCAGCAGGAGTGCAGGACATGCTGCAGAGTCCACTGGTATTTATCCTGAAAATCAGTCAGGGATCTCGTGAATCAAAGTATCAGTTAAAGATCAGTTAAAGTATCCTAAGACAGATGTACTCCCTCAAGCCTAGGAAAATACAGCCTTTCTACAAGCTACCTTCAAACTGAAATGAAACGTCTTTCAGATGTAATGGTGCCTGTTTTAATATCTGCACCCATGTGGCAGACAGATACAAGGGGAACAGAGGAAGACCATTAGGTGTGGCACCACAAATCTGCCATGTGCTGTGGGATCTCCTGTTTTTTCTCTAATACACACATGTGGTACAGTTTCTCACTCTCCACTGTAAACCTCTCAAAATGGCTGCCAGCAGGGAAAAACAAACAAAACCTGGTTCTGATTTTGTACTTCCCTGCACTGCCGCTGTTCCTACGTCAGAGATTGATTTCAGATGACCTGAGTGGTCAGTGAAGGTTTGTTAAGAGTCCTGGGGCTGTCTCTGTTCTTTCCTCACTCAGTTTGATAACTCAGCAGCAAGTCTATTTTACCAGAATCACAGAATATCCTGAGTTGGAAGAGACCCACAAATAATCAAGTCCAACTTCTGGGGAGTTTTGGGCTTCTTTGTGCTAGGGATCTCTGAATGTTTGGTGTACTTCTCTATTTACTGATGGATTTAAAGGAAGATGGGGAGAGAGGGTTCAGTTGCGATTCCCAGGGTGTTTGAAGTCTGTCTCTATTGCTGCTGCGGATTTTGTGCAGTAGCCCTGGGAAAATGTTGGAAAGGCAGGGCAAGGCAAGGCAAGCTCTTATTTTCTGCTTTATCTCAACGCCTATTGCTGCTCTTATTTGTTCTTTTAAAAAAGAAAGGTATTTTACCCACACCAAAATGAGCTTTCTGCCTGAACCTTGTCATGATCCGTGTCATATGAGACTTCCTAATGCTAGGAAGGCCTGAAAATGAAAAGTCTCATAATTCCTTTGCCTCTGCTCACAGCTCTGCTTCATGGTCTCCCTTTAGACTTTCTTCATCACCTGCAGTCTAAATATTTCAAGGAAAATAATTAATGCCACTGGTAAAGTTCCTCTCCTTACTCTTTTCTGACTTCATGTTTTATCCATGTCTCCTGTATTGTTCAAAGAGTGATGTCAGAAAGAGGTTCAGGGTGGATTCTGCTGTTTCCTAGCTGTCTAAGCCAACACAATAAAGCCAAGTCTTCTGAAGCATTCAGCATCATCAGTGTTTGGGTATGTGTATAGGAATTCCTTATGAGTGGTTATCTTTATAAATATATGGCAAAACCCTGTCCTTCAAGAAAGACCTCTGCCACCCAGCATCTCATTTGGTTTCAGAAAGAAAATATAGAGTGAAAACCAAATTGTAAGGTGACCATTTCCCTTCCTTTTGGGAGAAGTTAAATGTTTAATTGTATGAAACATATTTGACGTACACTGGAATTTTCCAGGTTGCTTTGTGTATTATTGTGAGACAGAGCTTGTGCCTCAGACTTCTCATTTCTTTCATGCTCGTCTGAAGCGTTAGAAAATAGGATTTAAAAAAATTTATATTTCTTTCTTTTTTTTCTTAATTTTCCTGTAAATAAAGTTATAAAGTCTAGAAAGTGGAAGACCAAACCGTGAAAAGCAATATAAAGCAGAATATGAACATATTGTGTATAACGGAATAATAAACATAACCCTAAGCCTACATTAAAAACCAAAATGAAGTAAGAAGTGATTTGTTTTCTGGTGATTTTGTGAACCTGTTCAGCATTTGTGTCAGGAGAGAATTCAACTGATGAAGTGCCGCATAAGCATTAGGCGTTACTTGCTAGGTGGAATTTTCCAAAACCTAGTAAAACACAATCTGCTTTTTAAGGAGATTAGTTTAGCGCTAGAAATATTCAAGTATGGATGCAGAGGAAAAAGTACCACTTCAGCTAATTTTACTTACAATCATTTTTCTTTCTCAGAATTGTTATTTAAACACAGCTTAGACATCTGTAATGCTAAACTAAAAGTCCAAATGTTTAACTAGTGATGTCATAATGAGTTTTCAGTGAAAAGTTGAGTATATCAGTATATATGTAGGTTTTCAAACCATTGAGTTAATATAGTCAGATCTTTTTAAAGAAAGAGCCATGTCATCCACTCTTTTCTTTACAGAAAATTACATACCTATGCTTATTACAGTCAACATTACTATTCATTGAGATAAGGCACAAAAAATAATGTGATAGTGAGAATCAGTGAGAATACACAGGGAAAAGATGTCAAAATGCCACATTAGCAAAGAAGGATGGTGGAATTATTGCCTGTAGTTCTCTATTCTTTTGCATACCATCGTACTCAGATAATCCTAACTCCATTGTTTACAGTGTTAGTAGTTGTAATATTTGTGCCATGTCACAGCTTCTGCATATTCATAGGCCTGGAAATCCTTTGCAATCAGTTGAGGGACTGATTTGACATGGGAAGTGTTTTCATACTGCTTATGGGTGCGTAGCCATTATTTACAGTTTCTTTGGTGTGATATGGCTGCTTTTTAGAAACCATGAAGAATTTGCTCAAAGGACCTGTAGAAATAAAAAGTACACGTAAATCTCAACCTGAGATGTGTTAGTTGCTATTGAGGGACTCAAAGTAAAGTGGATTAGCAAGCATTTAGTAGTAAACATGTGCCCAGGGCCTGACAACCTTCACATTTAAGGAGGTATTTAGGGATTATTGCCTACATTAACAACAGAAGATGAAGAAGAAGAAGAAGAAGAAGAAGAAGAAGAAGAAGATAGTTTCAAACAATGTCCAGAATGTGTTAGATGTGATTGTTCCCGGGTCCGCTTTATCCTTGATGAAAATGACTCTTTTGAGTGCCTTGCCATTTTATCAAGGCAGATCTAGTACTTGTCAGAAGGCAACCTGAATGTCTGGGATTGGCAGCAGGTAGGATTTGGGTGAAGTGCTTCCTTTGCTCCTATGGGAAATATGGTGGCTCACGGCATGCCTTACCATCACAGGGAGAAAACATGATGTCTTTAATGTTATTAATCCTCTGATGTGGTGAACTACTTCAGTGACTGGAATTCAGAGGTCCTAGCTGTGGTTGAGAGGTGGTTTGGATGATAAAGCTGGCGCTGTCTACTGTGAAAGTACTTCAAATAAGAACATTCTTTTAAGCTCAGTCAGTCCTTGGGCTTGATCCAATTTTAAAGAGGGAAAAGGAGAAGTTTTTCCATGGCTGCACTGGGAGCAAGATCAATACCCTGCACTCTGCAGACCTTTCAATTTTTTCTGTTTCCTTCAAGCTTTTTTCCCCCACTCCACTTTTCCTTTATTCTAAGACGCATGTAAAAGCAAATTTTGGGATACTTCAGTGAAAAAATCTTAGAACCACACAAAGCAAATTTGGTTCTAATGTTCATTTATCGCTATAGATGAAAAACTTGATTTATAATCAGGAAGCAATTTTCATGCATGAGGAAATTCAGGATCTGAGGACTATGCTGGTAGAGGGGGTACTTTCCTTTCAAGTCTACTGCACCGTTTTTCTAATCAATTGTTTTAGCCTTTAATCAATCACTTTTGATTTAATTGACGCTGACTGCAATCCTTTTGCTCTTTGCTCTGCTGCAGTTGTAGCTAGCAGAAGTCTGACTGTGTTTAGAGTGGGCCCATTCATTTGTTTTCCAGGAATGCAAAGCCTCATCCAAAGCCCTTAAGTTTTCTTTAAATTCTCTCCTTGAATATTGTGCTGGAGTTAGAAACACAGGGACATTAGTTTCATGGCCAGCAGGTCCTTTGTTTAATTAAAAAAAGTAAATATCTACCATTTGTGCTGCTGCAACTGCTGGGTGTGGATATGAGTATATTTAATATTTAAATTAGTTGTGAAAATGAGACTAATTAATTTTAAGTATTAATCTGCGACTAATACCTTGCAAGTCTCAAGAGAAAATGTACCATTCTGCTTCTTATGTTGCCTAAGAAAGTAAGGTAAAGTGCAGCATTGCAAGTTGTTTTGATTTAAAAATATTGTAATTTATTTTATCCTGACTTTGAAAATGACCGAAGCGGCATTTGGCTGTGCCATGGGAGTGTGCTGTGCATCTCTAGCAGTTACCTAACATTAAAGCCCTTCTGACAAATACCTAAGTCTCTTGCACAGCATATTGAAATTCTGATCTTCTGAGTTATATTTGAGCTTATTGTCCAGCAGCTATGGCTTTCAAAGCTGTTAAGGCTGAAATCTGATGATAGTAATGCTGAGCTCTTGTACTTTTCATAAAAAGTGTCTCTTCAGTTCATTGATAAAGGACATGGAACACTGAGAGCTAAATGATTTATCCACCCAGTGTCACCTGAGAAGTCACTAGCAGAACCTAAGAGAAAAGAGGCTCAAGTCACTTTTTCTAACCACCATAATGCACTTGACTTCTTGCCTCTGTAGCCATCCATCAAAGTGTCAAATTTGTATCAGTATGGTAAGGAATCTTCGAAAACACAAAAAAAGCATTCAAAACCAATGTTGGAAATCAGTTTTGTGGCTTTGCCACACTTTTTTTCCTACACTTCATTTTTGTTAAAGAAGTCAAAGGTTATTAACTTGAAGCAAATATTGTTTCTCTGGATTTTTTTCCCAGCTGTCTTCCTCCTCTTGTGCAAGATAATTTCTCTGCTTTTGACGTCAAACTTTTTCGTCGGATCCAATTAAGAAGTTCTCACCTTTGCTGCCTGAGAGGTTAAAATCTCAGTTGATGTCCCCCAGTATGGTACCTCACCCAGAATTATATCGTGAGGGTGTTTACTTTCTATCAAGTTTAAATGAGAGTAAAATTCATCATGATTTTGAGTTTTACAGCAGAAAGTATCACTGGTTATGCCTCCTTTCCAGCTTTTCTTTCCTGCTACTTTCCTTTCATCTCCTAACTTTCTTCCCTCAGTATTTATCTCTGTGTGGGCTGGCTTTCCACAATGACATTTCAGTAAAGCTCTTGTATTTGTCCAGCTGGTGTTATTGCTCCAGGTGCTTCTGAGCAAAGGAGCAAACATTAACATTCTGGGTTACTTGCTCTCAGTCCTGCTACCGCTGTTCCAGAGTCTTCAAGGAAGCCAGCAACTGTGCATCTTCTCTGGAGAGGGCAACAGTGACCAGGTTTAAAAACAGAGACAGGCATTTTGCGGGCCTTTCAAAGACCTGGTATGAGCTATAGAACTCTGCACTGACTCTGAAGCTTCCATAAAACCCAATGCCAGCATTTTATACAAGGTCTTTTTTAATGCAGAGGAGGCTTATGTGTGGTGTTACACGATGGGTATACTGAGACATTCCATGCACGTGATACATGTGTGAGGGTAATATGAGTCACACAATGGAGAGACACCCTAGTGCTTCCCTAGGGCCAGGTAGACTGTGTAATCTAGCAGAGCATGCTGCAAGGTAGCACATCTTGACTTTGCCAGAACCTTTGTGGTCCCTGCTGGAACAGATGTCACAGAGGGCTACGCCAGCTATATATATGGTGGGGGATTCAGGTTCCACACAGAAACAGTGTGAAAAAAGGAGAAACTTTTAGGTGCGAATGAAGAGGATTCATTAATTTGTTTTGTAATGTTTCAGCTGAACTCAAACAAAGGGTTAATTTTCTTGTAGTCTATAAAAATAGCAAAATGTGGTTTAATTTCTAAATGACATATCATTTTGATAATGGAATTTTACGTTGTCAAGTACTTGAAGGGTTACAGATTCTTTTTCTTTCCACATTGAAAGATTTTGCTGTTTGAAACCAAATCAACGACTGCTCTAGTAGTTCAATTTTTTATTTATGTTTTGTATTTGTTGATATATTTACTGTTCACTGTACTCCTAAAGTGGAGAATGCTCAGAGTATCACAGGAGGAAACCAGGACATGAGAGGAATCTAACTTCATGGTATTACTTTTCCCTTTCTTAAAGACTTCTTTCCCAAAATACACTGCCTTGTGTTCAGCAGAGTTTTCATTGTGTTTTGGCAAAACCTCACTTTTTCAATTATCCTGCAGTCTGTGGCAAAGCCCTATTTTAAAAACATTTCTATGTGTCAGTAAATAGCACAAAAAAGGTAGTTAATACTGACATTTTTGTACCTCCTTATCTCTTCATTCTGGAGCAGCCTCTGTGATCTTGAAGTTTTTACCACTGAAAATATGTAAGTAAGGTGCAGCCAGCATACTACCCTCAATATTCTGAGAAGTGTCTAGCTGGATGTATGTGCTCCTGTTTCTTTCTCAAATCCTTCCTTTTATTTTGTTTCAATGAAGGAAGAAATTGAGACCAAAAAAAAAAAGAAAAAATAAAAAAAAAAAGAAAAAAGGAAGGCTTTACTAGGTAAAGAGTAATCATCTGTATAAGAATCACTGCTGTACAAAATGTAAGTGGAGCTGTGGAAGAAGCAGATGGTGTGAAGATAGAGAAATTAAAATTTGGAAAATATTTCTTTTCCTGACCCTTATGCCTCCTCTTCTTGTCATTCTTCTCTCCCACAGGTTGTTGACATAAGTCCTGAGGATCTGATGAACTGTTAATAGTGCTTGCTTTAAAGTCAGGAAAATGTATCGCAGTAAAAATGGGGTGAACAGTAATATTAATAGTACGTAAGATAAGCAAAATCCTGAACAGAATAAACTTTAAAAGTTTTTTCTATTAAAATCTCTGCCTGCCTGGCT